>CAMOHE010045597.1:9355-57346 GCA_946598075.1 Artocarpus hirsutus | reverse complement strand
TTACAAGTGGTATACAAGCCTTAGGAAAAAAAAAAAGTTTATATACATACAGATATACATGAAGTTAGATTAGAATGGGTACAATTTGTAAATAGGTTTGTGGTTTTTAGATAGGTACACGTCATACTAGATTAACAAAGTGCTCAAAATAGCTCAAGTGTAAACAGATATTGTAAATACAAATTGATATTTGATTATAGAACAATTATTGTATGTAATTAGGGCCTTGATGTAATGGATAACATACGGGACTGGCCATCTCGTAGGAAATTGAAATTGCAGGAGATTTTTTTTTTTGAGAAATACCAAATTTTCACGACGATTTTTTACAAAAACCGTCGTGGTAGCTAAGGCTACCACGACGATTTTTGCTAGAAACCGTCGTGGTAGCCTTAGCGACCACAATGGTTTCTAGCAAAAACCGTCGTGAAAAATTACAATACACCTCCCCCGCGCGCCAAATTAATCTATTCCACGACGGTAAAAAACCGTCGTGAAAAGTTGATCATATTCCACGACAGAGGTTTCCACGACGGTTTTTTGACCGTCGTGAAATTTTTTCACGACGGTTATAAACCGTCGTGGAATCCACATTTTGTACTAGTGACATTTTTAACGTCATTTTTACGTTAAATAGATATCAGGTTTAATCGTAGACTTTTCTTTTTTAGTTGGCTCATTTTTTAAAACTAATTTTTGGCATATACTTTATATTACAAGCCAAAAATATGCAAGAATATTCTGAAAACATCGATCTATCTCCATTAATGGTTGGCCAGGCATGGTCCCAATCCCAACTGGCTTCTATTTGTTAAAATTCTATGAGTCACTTAGTATAAACCAGAAAAGTTTGATGTTGCAACTTAATTATTTGAGTGCCATACCCTCTACATATAAGACAAGATGACATAAAAAGGATTTGCATGTCTTAAAGTATATAAATACAAATAGTAACACATATAAAAGAACCATGCAGAAATTGCCCTCTAATTTTTTATTCTCTCTCTCTCCCTCTCTCTCTCTCTCTCACACACACACACATCTAATTAAAGACTATATTGATTGACGCCGAATTCTTTAGATAACTGATTATAACTTGTATGGCATGCATCACGCTTAATTGTATTTCAACTATTGTCTGTTGTCCATTGTGACAAGGCAACAAATTAACTTTATATCTAAATGATTCTCTTGCCTCCCTTTCCTTTTCAGCGTACTTCTTTATTTGTTAAATATTTTGAAAAGAAAAAATCAAATTAAATAGGGAGAATGAAAGAAATGTCATATTGTTGAATCTTTTGAAAGTAAATTTCAAGTTTTAAAAATATTCGTAATAAATGTACAATAAAAAGAAAGTTTACTAATAAAAACTTTTTACTCATAGTAAATGATAGCTAAAAAATTTTTTATCGAATTTTTTTTTACTGATATTTACTATATATATTTTTAAAACCTGAAATTTACTTCAATTAATTAGTTTTGATTACATTTTTTAACCATTTCCGAATTAAATAATATCACGTTTATGGCCTTCAATTATCTGGGATATATTTTATTAAGAATTGATTAGTTCCATATTTTTGCATGCAGAACTTATACTTTTATCCACCATTGCATGAGCAGGACCATAAAATAATATACGTTGCTGCCCTTTGGAATCCATGAAGATAAAAAAGCATTTGTATATAAAGATATACACATATAAATGCACTTGCAGGATTTGCATGAAAACACATGACACACATAGAAACTAAGAGATATTGTCTGTTACTTTAATCATTAAGCAATTTTTGTGTCGAAATCAGCGTCAGAAATCTCGAAGTTTTTGCACTGATGAGCTGTCGAGGAATCAAAATATTATAAAGAGACATGAGGGTGCCAGATAGAATATTGACACAGTTCTTTACTTTTGGAAGATTGTTCCTTTATTTAATGACGAAAGTGCTAATGTAATTAACAAAAGTTGCTTGTAGACTACTCGTGGGCCCATTGGTCCTTTTCTTTTTTGTTCGGTGACTAATATTGCTAACTATAGTAATTAGTGAATTTGCTTTCAGTCATTTTTGCTTTTTGGATTGTTCGTAATCATCACAAATGCGCGGTACAATATGCTTTTAGGAAGCTTCCACTATGGCCAAAAAAAAAAAGTGTCTGAAAAGAATGGCCACGTTGTTTCAAAAGAGAAAAAAGGGCAGTCTATACGTAGACCAGTTTTCGATGGGTATGTTTTTAGCGGTTATCTTTTCAACAGAGATATTTTTAATAGCAACTCAGGATTTGATACAATACGACTTTAATTTTATTAATTATTATAAAATTTTTAATCAATTATCTATTTTCGTATAACTATTAAATTTATATCAAAAGAATAATAATAACAATACTTATTGACGTAATTATTGGGACTATACCCCATATATATATATATATATATATGCATATATGCATGGCAAATCAAAAATATCTTTTCACGTTTTCAAACAGATGGAAGCAGCGAAATGGAAAAATATTTTTGAAGCCCGAGAGAAGAAAAAAAAGGGTGAGGACTATGTTCCACTTTAATTAGTGGTAAGTTGTTTTCAACTTTCATATATAGAAAAGATAATTACATAGATAATACAACCAATGAGATGGCTAATGGTGCAATGGCTGGGATGTCCATAGTCTTATTTTAAAGCTGCTACTTGGTTATAGTTGGGTGTTTGAAAAAAGAGTGCAAACTTTAGTTTCAACTAGTGGGCAACTAATATAAAACTCTCACAAGCTACAATATTGATAATTCAAACGTTCAGTTTAAATTTTTCTCCTAAATATCTTACGTACGTGTGACATTGGACAGACAATGAAACACAATAACACTAACGATCTCTCTTTTACAAGAAAAAAGATTATTTAGATATAAGCAATAATATAGGTGAGGACAATACATAATTGAACTTTTAAGGACCTTTATGTTATATATATATATATATAGATATATATTATTCAGGATCTAATGAACAAAAAAGCCTCAAAATATTATCTATTATGTCATTTCGTAATAAAAAGAAGATCAATGGGATTAACAATACCAACAAATTAAGAGTTTGGAGACATGAATATCTAAATTCTTAAAATGAGGACTAGTAGTGTTAATGAATTGAAAGTTTAGAATATTAGTGTCGTAAAATAAAGACTAAAGTGCCAACAAACTAAGAGTTTGGATACCCGAGTATCCAATTTCTAGAAATGAAGACTCAAGTACTACTAAAGATTACAAAGTTTGAGGAACTGGGTGCAAAAATCCCTTATTATTTTATAAATGGATTTAATTATTTATTTTTTCTAGTAAGATTTAATTTTTTTATACACACACACATATTTGCATGGTCTAATTTGTATGCTTCCAAATAAAAGTATTGCTCATGGTCGCTACAGTATCTTATTTCTCTCTCTCTCTCTCTCTCTTCCCCTATATATATATATATATATATATATGGCTTTTAAAGCTTTACTTATGGCCGTAGCAGTTGCAGTCACCCAGATCGTGATGTCTGATATTAACACAAACGTTGAGATGCAAATTATACCAATAAAATTGGAGTATATCAACTTCTTTTCCTTGAGCGTTATCATAGTCTTGCTGAATTAGCTTTATTACGTTTTGCTATATCTTGTTATGATTTCCAAGTAAAGCGATATCCACTTTATTCCCTGGGGAATATTTCTTCCCAAATTTTCATGTTACGGATAAAGAGATCAATATCCTAAACAATTTCTTATTCGTTTAACTTTGAATGATCTTCTAATAGGCTATTATAATTATAGCTACATGACGATTTTTAAATGTACATGAGAATTCGAAACAACAATTTTTGCCTCTTTCTGAGCAAGTAAATGATTGTTAATTTCTATTACATTTTTCATTTCAAGGTTTCGATTTTGTGAACAGTCCTGATCATACATTAGATTTGTCCAGGATTGCTTTTTTAATATTTCCTGTTGAAAAACCAATAATACTAACATCCAAGCTGGTACCATGAATACTTTGTGCTTGGGTGTTCTTTTTTTTTTTTTTTTTTTTTGCTAACTAGGCTTTTTATGTTTTAATTTGTTTGAAAATTTTTAATAAAGTTTTCTGCTTATATAAAAAACTAATAATTAGTAATATGTATATACAATAACAACCTCTGTTTGGCAAACCTTAGATTAAGCATCAAGATAATAGATTGGGATGTTAAACCTTAAAATATTAACCTCTATGTGCATTGTATTAAAAAAAACTATTTAAAAATGGGAAAGAGAAGAGTTTATCAGCACAAACATAAATGATAATTTGACCATGATCCACCTAATTTAAAAGGGGTGAAAAAACAAAATTCTTTAAAGAGGGATTTGCATTTCCCTCCAAACAAAATTGAGTGCCTTGCACGACTTGTATGCACGTTCCTCAGCAAACGACATTGCAATCGTTATTCTTACCTAATTAGAAGATCAAAGCTAATACGTGAAAAAGTTAGGTGCTGAGGGGAAAAAAATAGAAAGAAGAAAGAGCAACCATTTTACAAAATTCTGTTAGGTGGAAACTTCATGGATGATAGTTCCAATCATTTTCTGACTTAAACAAATTACTTCCAAGTTTGTTTTGTGCTCGCAATATGCTTAGAGAAATTTAAAAAAAAAAAAGAAATTAAAAAATGGTTATTAACACTAATAGCCCTTGAACTTTAGGACATCCTTCACTTTGCACTCTAAATTTTGAAAATCACCACTTTACTATCTAAACTTTTAAAACTCCTTACTTTACCTCTAGAATTTAAAATGACAATTTTGTCCTTAAACTTTTAAAGCTCCTCTTACTTTGTCCTGTAAATTTTTGATTTTTTGTTCAAATAAATGAAATTAAGCATGTGTGGTTTGTACATGGGTCACCTATAAGGGCAAAAAATGAGATTTTTATCATTTTTAAATTTTGTTTCATGTTTATACTCTTCTTTAATTTTTTTTATCAACTTTTATTAAGAAAGGTCTATATGCATAGTCCTTTTTAATATTGTTTGTCAATATTTTCTCATCTTTTTTAATATTCGAATTCAGACATCAGTGAATAATATTGGCTTATTAAATGTTACATATTAAAAATGAGAAGATTTGTGAAGGCAGACCCTTCCTAAATGAGAGTTTAGTTAAAAAAAAAAAAAAACAAAGGCATCAAGCGAAAGTGTAAACGTGAAACAAAACTTAGAAGTGATAAATCTTGTTTCTACCCTTACAGGGGGGCCTATGTGTGAATCATGTTGGCTTATTTCTATCTACTTGAACAAAAATAAAAAATTTAGGAGACAGTAAGAAGAGCTTTGAAAGTTTAGAGGCAAAATGATCATTTTAAAATTCAGAGGGTAAAGTGAGGAGTTTTGAAAGTTCAAGGGATGAAGTAATGATTTTTAAAGTTTATAGGTCAAAATGAGAGATACCCTAAAATTCAGGGATTATTAGTATTAATAATCCAAAAAAATAACTATGGGTTTACCATACAATGAGTTGCTGGTCGTTATTAGGTTGACCCTGTTAATACGATTAATAAACAAGTTGTATTTGGGTTGACTAGTGTGACACGAGGCAAACCAAATCAACATAGTTAACTATATAATGTATTTAAAATCTAATTATTATTATTATTGTTGTTATTGTTATTGTTGTACATGATGAAACATAAAAAATATATGATTTATTAAATATAAACAACATGAATTTTAAATTTAATAAGTTTCATTTGTTTTTCTTGAAAGAAAAGATAAAATCCATTTGTTAAACGTGTTGTACTCGTGAAATAAGTTATAATTATGTCAATTATATATATCCAACATGCCAATTTAAACAAGTATTGCGGGTTACTCATATCAATTTGCATAGCAAAAGAGGTGCGTATAAATTGATTATATCTTACACGGTTAATAAACGAATTGTGTTTGGGTTGGTGTGGTACAATTAATAAGTGTGACACAAATGCGTCTTATTAACATGAATTTGCCAAATTGTTACACCCCAAGTTTTTCAAGCCCCATGTTCCCCCATGTTTTTCTCTCTAAACTAATAAAGTCATGCAAAAAGACGTTAGTAATAATGGAAAGGTACTGAGGACACCCCATTAACGTCTAATAGGACGATGCAGGCAGACGATATTAATTAGGCTGAGTTTTTCTGCGAAAGGAGTAATGAAATAATGAAGTTTTTTCAAAAAAATTCTTTGCAGGAAAGGCATTTAGTGGAATGTTTTTTTCCCTCATTTTTTTTCTCCTCCATATGTAGCCGACAAATTGAACGTTTATCCAAACAGCAACTTATTGATTAAGAAAACAGATGATATAATACTTGAGTAATCAACTTAATTTGATTTGGCTGGCCGATATCTTTGACAATAAATCTTTGATATTCGAAATATGTTTTATTCGTCTTGGAAAATATACTTGTTCAAAAAAGAAAAGATGCTGGAGCAAATAATTAATTTGCTTGTGAAAACGAAATGTGTCTGCCAAAAACAGCAGCATATGTGGATATGTTTTATTCGTCTTGGAAAATATACTTGTTCAAAAAAGAAAAGATGCTGGAGCAAATAATTAATTTGCTTGTGAAAACGAAATGTGTCTGCCAAAAACAGCAGCATATGTGGATATGTTTTATTCGTCTTGGAAAATATACTTGTTCAAAAAAGAAAAGATGCTGGAGCAAATAATTAATTTGCTTGTGAAAACGAAATGTGTCTGCCAAAAACAGCAGCATATGTGGATAAGCAAAAAAAAAAAAAAAAAAAACCATATATGTACTTGTTGAGGTTCTCTATACCAAAAAAAAAAAAAAGACGCAGCACTAAAAAAAACTGGACTTTTAGTTACAACTTTTGTTAGCAAAACTTTTAGTCACAACAAAATGTAATTTAATTTTACTGTGACTAATATAGTGTTTGGCATATTTGACATTTGAAATCTCAAAATGGCACACTAATGATTAAATTGACATGTTGATGCTTGCAAATTTTTTTATTTAAGTTTGAATTCTAACTTTAAAGTACATTTTAAGTTTCTTCTTAAAAAAGAAGCTTACCTTGAATTCTTGTTTGGAGCTAACAGTATTTGTATTTCTAATGCTGAGTTAGGATATTTCCTATCCCTTCATTAGTAGCACACTTTATAAATGATTTTGGCTAAGTTTAATTCTTAAATGATTTTTAAGAATGATTTCTGTTTTTATTTTGAAGTTATTTAACGCGTCTAATGAATTGTATTTTGATATTCTTTTTCATTCGCAAAACTCATATGGTGGTATTTTATCAAGTTTGATACAAGTATTTTATTAGTTTTGTTAAGATCTTGAGAATCTATTTCAGTAAGAATGATTTGTGAATTATTCTTTAATCTATAATTGCGAGTTTTGAACAATGTAATTTTAACTAATCATCCTACTGAGCCTTCTGCTCACGTTTCATTGTTTTAAAATTTTCCCTCTTGCGATTTACGAAACCAGTCGGGTTCAAGATTGAGTTTGATGTTCGTGGAATTTGAACAGCATTTTACTTTGCAACTATTATATAATACTTATACTGTATGACTTGTCCTAATGTCAATCTTGTTATATTATTTATAATTAAACTGTTTAAGATTTTTAGTAGACTCTAAGCGTAAACGTGATGGTGCTTATTGTTTGGGTTTATTATGAATAATATTTCGACTGAGCATATTAATTAGTTTGTTTAATTTCTTATTTTTTTTTATTTTTAATTTTTCCCTTAGTCGCGGCCATTGTTCTCCGGTCGTGACGGTGTGTGAAATATCACATGAGAGAATATTCTCATTTCACGATCCCACGTGCATATATAATCTTAGATTGTGGGATAATATATATCTTTATTTTCACTATATTTTGCGAATATATCTTATTGTGACCTTCCTAACTACAAATTCTTTTAAATTCCTCACCTTAGCTTGGCAACATAAAGTTAGTTTGTTGCCTTGAAGAAAAAACTTATCATCAATCAAATAATTTCATTGCCTAATGATATTCCCTAACGTGATATTGAGCAGCGATCGAGTCAGAATTTTTTTTGTTAGTGAAAGCACTATGTAAAAATTCAATGATAATTTTTGTTGCATATAAATATAGTTATATATTTTGATTATTAAGTAGAGGCACGAATTATAATTTTTTTACAAAAAAATATGGTACAATAATGTATTTTAATTATTTAATAAAAACACAACTATAATTTTTCATGTAACACAAATATAAAACAAATTTTTTTTTAATTTTAAGAGAAAAAAAATCAATACTTCAAAAATTTCCCTACCTAACTACATGTGGCTTCCCCACTCACACAGAGAGGGCATTTTTATTTGTCATTTGGCGTTTGCTTTCTATCTCATTGGAGTTCGGAGCCCTTTTTCTTTTTCTTTTTCTTTTTCTTTTCTTTTTCCCCCATGTGTGTTTGAAGGCAAAAAGGTAAAATGGGGGTCTGAAAACTCTTTGGCCACAATAATTCCCGATTATTGTCACCTTTCTATGGCAATCAATTATTTACAAATTCACTAACCATAACTTTGCAAAGCGGTCGTGCATCACGTTGTACACTTCTTATGTACGATATGGTGTGACGGCAGACAAAAACATTAATCCCATATGCAGTGTGTGGTCCTTTATGTACTCCTGAATGACATCCATTTTTGTCGTTTACTTTCAAATTACAAGATTCATTGACAAAAGATTCTAGAAGTACTGTACCCGCACATGGCCCTTTGATGGAAATTGCTATACATAAATACACAAATATATTTTCAGGGGCGGAGCCACCACCTGACGGCTACCCCATCAGAATCTTTTTTCATGATTTTGTTTTATGAAATTTTATAAAATTTTTATTTTTTATCCTTTTAAAATTCTCTCTCTTTACATTTAAAAAAAAAATTCTAAATCGTTTAATTTATCTCACCTTATTATTCAGTCAAGCCTTTACCCCTTTTACGCCCCCTTTATATATATATATATATATATATATATATATATATATATATGTATACACACAAGACACATACCTATATTGGTGTGGTGGATTATGGCATTTTAAACCATTTTATATGTATCAATGCATAACGTGAAAGTATATCAATCTTCGACTCTCTCCATTGACAAAGTATATAATATTAAAGTATATTGAATGTAAATGTCCATAGCAAAAAAACTATACGTGGCTTAATTTATTGCAAATCCCAATACCACGATGCCTCTTGGTCCAATGGTTTATCATTAATATCTAAGATCTCTTCAAAACATTGAAATTGAAACGAAGTCACGTGGGCTTAATTTTCAAAAAGTTGCTAGAGAGTGCTCCCTTTTTTTTTTTTTTTTGAAGAAAGAGGGTGCTCCTTTTAATGAGAGCATGGTTTTAATTCGGTTGGTGTGTATAATAATATGCACACATAACGTATACATTTTTGTGGTGTTCCAAAAATTCAACATATTTACAATTGTAAACCTTTCAATAATTTTCCCACAACGTGGCGGAGTCAGAAGGTTTTATTAGTTGGGGCGCTATATAAAAAATTCTTGATAATTTTTATTGTATATAAACATAGTTATATTTTTTTATTATTAAAGAGCATAAATCATTTTTCTAAAAAAAAAGACACAATAATATATTTTAATTTTTTAGTGGGGACAAAACTAAACCTTTTATGTGAAATAACAATATAACTAGAATTTTTTAAAAAATTATAGGCAAAATATCAATACTTCAAAAGTTAAGTAAGGGTAGTGCCCACAAGTAGCAGTTATGTAGAGAGAGTATTATTTTTGAAATAAACATGCATTGTGCACTTCCAATTTTCAAACTTTAAAACTTTAAACATTCTTCAAAAAATCATTCTCACTGAGCAGTTCATAATCCTAGTTACCATTATACACTACTATAAACAACGTCTTTTGTGACGACTTTTTGTCGTCGCAAAAAGCCGAGAGTCGTGGCAAATATATTTTTTGCAACGACATGTCGTCGCCAATACGTCGTCACTAAAAACTAGCTGTGAATAATATTTTTTCGACGACGTCATCATTGCACAATTAATTGTGACGACAAATAGTTACAAAAGAGTAGTCGCAATTATGTAATTACGGTCGTCATCAAATATGACGTGGCTTTAGTTTTTAGTGACGACAATTGTGAAAGATGCAGTCTCAACAAAGTGTGCTGATGCTGACGTGGACATAATTATTTGCAACGACTTGTTGAAAAAGTTGTTGCAAATATCTTAATGCTTTGCGACGACAATGTTGTCACAATTTATTTTATTAAAATATTTTATTTTTAATATTTAATATATTTAAATATTAATATATATTTTTAATACTATTTATTAAATTTTTAATATTTTTTAAAAAGGAATAATCGACTTATAATAATAAAAACAAAAATTTAATATTAAAAAAGACAGTTGATAATACATTATTCTAATAATAAAATAAAAATCAAACCAAACATAATGTGTCAAAATTTTAAACAAGGAAAAAATATACAATCTAATCTCCTAAATTTACAGCATCGTCGATGCCATTGTTGTTGTCTTCAGCCGCGTTTGGAGGAGGCGGAGGACCCAATCAAACAAAAGTTGACAGAGTCATCACTAGTAGGAGTTGGGCTCCACGTACCAACTAGCCCACCAACTCCACCAACGACATGTAGCTTTGGTACAAAATCATGTTGTACTCGACTGATCTCTTTAGAAAATCTTCCATATGTGGGTCAACAGACGTCGAAGATGTTCCGTCTGACTGAGAGTTAAAGGATGAACCATCGCCTGCACAAGACTAAATCCTGTACGAGAATGTAGGACCTAGTCCACTCCTATTTCCTCTACATCTACCTAGGACATGCTTCAATATTTCCTCCTTATTAAGCGCAAGTGCCGCTAAAGACGAAGCAGATTTTGTCATTTGGGTTTGTCTCTCCTGCTCCATCATATTTTACACAAATAACATTTTACACATGTTAGAAATACACATAATAATTTGAATAAGAGAAGATAATATTGAAAATTTAAAGAACTTACAAAAGTCTATTGTGCTTGGGGGTTGACCCAAGTCTCCCCGTGATGATGCATGCCTGCCTAGTTGTCTATGGCAGACGTCGGCTACTGGGTCACTCTGTTGGCCTGTTCAACAATTTAAATATGTTAGAATAATGAATTCTTTTGATAAGTTTTAAGATTGCTTGTAATTAAATAAACTTACAAACCTTTTTGTCGCAATGTTGGAAGATGGATTTCCGGCCATACAAATTTGACTACTTTTGGTTGCCACGATTGCTTTTATTCATTGTTGACTTTTTCTGTTTATTATAGTTTTTAGCATTAGTAATATTGAAATTAATATATATAATAAATAACCAACTTGATAGATATACAATTACCTAAAATCTCTCAAACATGAACCTATCGCAGCAATCCCAGTATTCTTGATTCCTTTAAATGCTTTAAGTGTTCATGGAGGTCGCTTTTCCAATCCTTATAGCACTTGATTACCTCCCTACCAACCACGCCACGGAGGTCACTCTTGCAGGGTGGACATGCCAAATACCCTTGATCACTCCAGCCAGATAAACTACTACAAGTAGGGAAGTCATTAACTATCATGAGCAATGCAGCTCCACATCCGAAAAAACCTTTTCGATGTAGTATCGCACACAACAATCCCTTCATCCCATAATTCTATTAACTCATCCACAAGAGGCCTTAAGAACACATTAATATCTTTCCTAAGAGCATTTGGAGTAGGCATCAACAAGGTCAACATCTTGTATAGGTCCTTGGTGCATAACCACAAAGGTAAATTATAAGTAGTCATAACTACCAGCCATATAGTATATGAGAGACTCATGTTCTTGAAAGGATTGAAACCATCAGCAGCTAAACCCAATCAAACATTTCTCGGATCATGGGCAAAATTAGGGTATTTTTCATCAAAGTCCTTCCACTCTTTACCGTCAACTGGATGACGTATTAAGTTTTCATCCTTCAATCGCCCATGTTGGTGCCATGTCATTTCTTTAGCAGTGTGACAGGAAGTATACAAACAGTTTAACTGATCCTTCAAAGGAAAGTAATGTAGTATGTTCCACAAAACTTTCTTCCCCTCCTTACTCTTCGAATGACTTGTGTTACAAATGGGACACGCCTATAGATCAACATTTTCCTTCCAAAACAAAGCACAATCATACTTACAGACATGAATTGTCTCGTAGCTTAGGCCTAGTTTACTCAATAACTTCTTTGATTCATAATGTGTTTACGTTAATTTTTTCCATCAGGGAATGCATCTTTTAATAACTTCAATATAGCATCCATGCATTTATTAGGCCATTTATACAGCACTTTTAGGTACACTAATTTCACTAAGAAATTCAATGATAAATACTTAGTGCAACCGGATACAATTCCACTTGGAGCTCAAATAAGAGATACTTGAATTCATTATCTTGGAGATCTTCAATATTCACTTCCGTCTCACGCAACATATCATGATCATCATTAATGCCAGCAATATCTTCAATGAATGTAAGCACCTCGTCTATCAATTCATTTACAATTGGGCCAGTATTTTAAACCTCCTTTACCTCCTCTACTTCACCATGGTAAATCCATTTTGTGTATGATGCATCAAAACCGAACTAATGAATGTGCGCTTTCATTATTTCAACTGGCCGTATGTCATGATTTTAATTTACGTATCATGTCACTCATTCCACAATGCCCCTTTTCTATAGAAATTTCAGTAGCATCCCTCTTTAGTTCTTCTAAGTGTGCTATTAGGTGCACAAATGGAGAACAAAAGAAGATGTACCAAAACCTTTACAAAAGGCACGAGTGAAAATAAATAACAATGCTAAACTGTCCAAACGGGACAATTCAAGCATCAATGTTACTACATACCTATCCTCGAACGGGTCTAAGGTAAACTCATGCAAGCATGTGCAAAATAAAAACATAAATTTATACTCTCGTATGTTGTTCTTTTGTGACTATAAAGTCATATATCAAAACTTACTAGCTCTGAAAAAAGATACAATTTTATTAAATTTTATGCAATCTTATCAAATTTTATGCAATTTTATCAAATTTATGATAATTTATTGTTCTTATTGTTTTAAAAATAATATTATAATTTTAACAAACATTATTGTTGTTATAAGTAATTACTTTGTTCATTAATTATTAATTAAGAATTATTATTTTCTTATTTTTATTTTTTAATTTTTAATTAAAATTATAATTTTTTATCTTTTTAATTTATTATTATTTATAACTTTGACACTTATTCTATCAATTTTTTAATTACTATAATGCATTAATAATAATTTTATACTATATTATCAAATTTTATGATAATTTATCCTTAACAATGATATTATAATTATTCAACTATATTGTTAACTAATTTATAATAACAATTTAGTATATTATTTTACTTTATACTTAATAAATTAATTAATTAGTTCATTAATTGTTAATTAAGACTTGTTATTTCCTTATTTTTAATTTTTAAATTGTAATTATAATTTACAATTTTTTAATTTTTATAATTTCTTATTCTTAATAACTTTGACATTTATTCTTTCAATTTTTTAATTAGTGTAATGCTTTAACAATAATTTTATTATCCCATAATTTGAATTCTACAAAACCCTAAAAATTCAATTCTACAACAATACACATTAAAACAATCCATAATTCCAACAAAATCATAATCACAATTCATAATTCATAATTCAATTCAACAACAAATCACAATCCAAATAATATATTCATAACTCCAAAAATTCAATTCACAACGCAATTCCAAAAATATTCCAAATACCAAAAATCTAAAAACTTACATAATCTAAAAACTACTATGAACGGGGGTTAGAAAAGGAGGATGGCAGCGAAAACTTCAACAATGGATTGCCAGAAAACAACCTAAAGCTCTAAAAACTCAACGGGAAAAAGTTTGAGGATTTCCTAATTTAGGGAGGTTTCTATGGTTATTGTTCGATAATATGAGTTTTTATAATATAAAACTCATGAATCTATGAATTTCTAGAAGTTTGGGAGAGATTTGAGGTGGAATAGGGCAGAGAAAACGGAGAGGAATCACAGAGGAAGAGAATTGGCCGAAGAAAATGGAGGAAAGGGAGCTCTCAGTTTTGTTTATACACAGAGTTTTTTATGACAACATTTTATCATTACAAATAATTAAAAAGTCGTTGCAAAAGGTCAGTAAAATGACGTTGTCCCACTTAATCTGGGAAAAAAAATTGACAAAATAATCTTTTGCGATGACAGTTAAAAAATGTCGTCGCAATTAATTTTCATTAAAGTGTTCTTTTCTTTGCCAAAATTTTTGCAAAAATTAAACTTTCACTTTTTGCGATGACATATATCGTCGCAAATAGTCTCATTGCTATTGTGACTAACAGCGTGAGACAGCTGTTAACCATTACTATTTGCGACAACATGTAGTTGTAAAAAAGCAAAATGTTGTCACAAAAAATTACCTCTGGAATTGTGACTAAGAGTGCAAGACAACTGTAAACCATTGTATTTGCGACGATAATACTCTGCAATTCTCGCCACGTGTATTGAGTGTTATTGTTGCTTGTACACAATAGTATTTGCAACGACAAAGTCGTCGCAAATACCTAGCATATTTAGTGCCAGCCCTCTGGCGCCAAATATTCTTAGCACCAAACCACTATTTGCAACGACACGTCATCGCAAATATGAATAGTTATGTGCTTTCTTTTTTGTGATGACATGTCGACAAGAATAAGCATTATATACGACATGTCGTTGCAAAAATATTCATCAATTGCAACGTTTTGTTGCAAAAATGGAATATTTGCGATGACAATTGTCGTCACAAAAATTTGTCGTCGTTATAAGGCTCATTTGTTGTAGTGATAGACAACGCCAACTTGTTTTGATCGAAGGCCATAAATTGAAAATGACATCCAAATACCGCTTGATTAAACTGATATTACTTACTTGAAATGCTACTTCAAGTGATCTATTAAAAATGCACTAAGTGTCAAACATTCTAGGAAGAGCATTAGAGAATTTCTTATGGTTTGTTTGGTATGCGGGTGATATGGTTTTAAACTTTATAGTTTGAACTTGTAGTTTTGAATCATATAGTTTAAATGGTAGTTTTGAACTGGTGTTTGAAATTTAAAGATTTAAAATAAAAATAAAACGTCACATTAATTTTAAAACAAAAATTAGTGTTTGAAAACTATAATTAATGAAGAAAAACGATAATAAGAATTATTTTTATTTAAAAAATAGTTCAAAAATGTTAGATTTAAGGAAGATCAAACTCTTAAATTTGACATTTTAACCGGTTCTAAATGGCCCTCGTTGTCTGTCATCAATGTGTTTTTCTCTTTTTCTAAGTTCTCTACCTTTTTCTCATTTTCTACTAAAGTATTTGACAAAATTAGTTAAAGCCAATTTTTTTTGTTCAAAAATACTAAAACATATAAACATTTTACACTATAACAATTTTTATCTTTTGTTATAATATATAAAAATTTTACATTATTTTTTTCTTAAAAATTTTGTTCTAACTAATTTTACAAAATACCCTATAACAAAAGTAATAAAACATGAAAAGTACCTTTCTGACACTGAGTGCAAATCGACGTCAGAATTGTGAGGGAAAGAGAACAAGCAACAAATGCTGTCGATCAAGGATGGGTTTTCAGCTGAAAAGTTGGAGAAAGAGAAAAAGACATAGAAGTCGGCAAACAAAAACCTAGCAAACAGTATCCGCGGAAAAAAAAAAAAAAAAGCTGATATGTATAATTATACTGAAGTGTCAAAAATTTGACGGTGAGACCACGTAGAGGACAGCCATTTAGGGCAAAAACTTTTGCCTTGATAATTATCGATGTTGAAATATCCACCCCCAATGTACGGAAATAATTATTTAGGCTTTATTTAGGAAATTTCGGCTGAAAATGTTGTGGCATGAGATGCATACGGTATGTGTCCATCAACTGTACGTCCATTTGCATGCACGGAAGACAAAGCAAGAAAGTGAGGGAAGGTGGGTATGCCTGTTTTCTTGTGATGAACACTGTCTCTTATCAAAATTTTTCACAAGATTATGTACGGACATAAGTACAAACGGTCAATTATATACCCACTCACAGCAGTAAGGGTCGTTAATAGAAATATGAACTTTGTTTTTCGTTTTAATTTGTGAAATAGTTGTTTGAACGATTCCCGATCAACGCAAATAAAGTGCAAGTATATGTACTTTGTTTTTTGCATGCACCTATATATAGTAATATTTGAGCTGTGTAAAATAGATTGCATCTGTAAACCAGTTATAAATGGTTCAAGCCAGTTTTATTTATACTGTTTTATCTCCTAAAATTTAAATTGTTACATATTTTTCTTTTGAATCATATTTCTAAAAGCTATCTTAGCTTTTCTCAATGAAGGTAGGTGTAACAGTGGTAAAAAGGGTCTCCATCATTAATTTCCCAAGACAATAGTTAACCACAAGGTCCAATATTCGCCAACCTACGAAAAAGATGATCACTGATTGAGATACAACAAACGATCATATTTTTTTAAAGCAAGAATACAAGACGATAAAGTAACAATTATTACTCATTAGTGTTGCTTTTTTCCTAGTTTTTTAAAATAGGTAAAAATAATTTAGTTTTGGAAAATAAATTTTTTTGAATAACTATACCAAAAGTATTTTTGAAATTTTTATTTCAAAAAACGTGTAAAAATATTTCCAAAAGCTTTAAGTTTTCCCAGCAAAAGAAAATTAAAAAAAAAAAAAAGCAAGATGTTGCTTTTAAAATTAGCAACAAAGGCACAATATGGTAATTAAAGACGTGTTGTATTAATATATGTACGTAGTCGTCTTGTGCTAGCTTTAAAGACGACGTGGAGATCACAACCAGCAAACTCCGACATATTCTAAGGACTGTTCTTTAATAACGTGTTTTACAATCTTAGTTGCAACTAAAATTTTTAATTGTTATTGTGTAAAACTCTTACATGTTGCAGAATCAACAAAAAATAAACTATAATGTAAAGTTCTCACATATTATAACATTTTAACAAAAATTGGTTCAAGGAATCTTGACAAAGATCCTATATATTTGGCTTTGAAAAAAGCTACGAAGGTGGATTAAACTATGCAAGAATACTATACTTTATTACATTTAAAAAAGATTACCTAGTTTTGATATAACGCCATTTTAGTTAACTCGATTTATAAATTCCTTCACACACGCAAACATAAAAGCTTCTTTCACTGTTAAAGAGGTAGCTAGGCTGGCATATTAGAGCTTGTATGGTAACATACCGTCATATCCAAATATAATTATGTAGCTCCAAAGCAATCTTCATCTTCTCCGTTTTTGCAACAAAAGATAGCGACAAAAAAAAAAAGAAAAAGAAAAAGGCCCTCACTGTCTCTGTGATAACGTAATTCTATCCATATCTATAGTTCCTTGACATATATTATATATGATAAGAAGTATTTATGAATATATGTATATATATTATAATAAGTTGATATTGTTGTGTTTGTTGTAGCGCGTAATTAAGCGATGTTACTTGTTTGCACTTATATTACAATCAATTAATCTAAAAAATGAAAAGAATCATAAAGTGTAAATACAATGAATATTTGGCAATTATATGTCAAACCTCCTCATATATATACATATATATACATATATAATATTTTCCAGGCTCCCACTATGTACGCTTCAAGCCTAATAATTATATGCATGTGTTATGGGTCTTAATTTAAGCATTCTACATTATATTAGTACGTCCTAATTATGTGATATAAAAGGGCACAGATGGAGCCAACTTGGGCCGGGGATGACAATTCAACCCATGAACCTATAACCCCCCAAACCCGAATCGGGTTGAAAAAAACCCACCCGTCGTAGATTTGGGTTGGGTGCTTGCTTAGATGTTCCCGCCTGCAACCCGCCACACAATTAGTAAAATCGTACAATTATAACAATAATATTACATGTATATCATAATATAATTATATATTATTTTATTGATGTCGGTATTTTTATGATTTAAATTCTTACTCTGATTGTCCACTTATATATTATGTGATTGCAGAATATTGTTTCTTTATGTACTGTGTGAATGGATTATTGGGAACCCATAGGCTCCCCAAACCCATGACAGAATGGTGGCAGGAAATCGTAACTTGCCTCGGACCCACCCATTGCCATCCCTAACGAAGATTATAATTTCAAATTTTAGGCCACGCATTTTAAAATTTTCATTTATACCTTTTAGTTTTTAATTTTAATTATATTCTTTTTTTTTCAATCTTTCATGTATTCATTATTTTAAAACTAAAAGCAAAAAGTTAACATAAAATACCTTAATTTTACATGTTTGGAGTCAATACCTTAATTAATTATTTTACATGTTCTCAGCGTATATTTTGCTATTAATTTAGTTTAACATTTTGATTCGAATCAATAACTTAAACAAATTTTCTAACTATGTTCCTGTAAATGGAGATTTTTAGGGTATCAATTTTCAGAAAGGATTCAATTCCTATGCCGCCTTCATTATATCTTCTTTTTTATCCC
The DNA here is from genome assembly GCA_946598075.1 of Artocarpus hirsutus. Taxonomy (NCBI): domain Eukaryota; kingdom Viridiplantae; phylum Streptophyta; class Magnoliopsida; order Rosales; family Moraceae; genus Artocarpus; species Artocarpus hirsutus. Next base: position 38,685 of record CAMOHE010045597.1, on the reverse strand, counting down.
TCCTCTGGCGTTATGTCACATCATCTAACATCCCATCATCTAACATCCCATGTCAATAAAATATCATTATACATGAATTAAAATATCATATCAGTTAAAATATTTAAATTGACATAGTATGATATTATGAGAGACAAAAGAGACCCAAAAATTAGGACATGTAAGTGAAACCCTAAGTGAGATAGTTTTCGTACATTTCTCTAATATATAATGAAAATTATGCTATCAGAACTGGATATAGAGCTCTTAAATTGAGACCAGAGAGTAATAGCATCTCCAATACAATGCTATATTGATGTGTCAACATCAAATTTTAGCATTTAAGAGTAAAAAAACACTCCCTAACGCAATGCTACCTTTGATTCCTATCGGTTGATAGTTTGACTTTTTTGTTTTAATAATTATAACTCTCACTTTTAACTATTTTAATATTGAAAGTTTACTTTTATAAATTTTAAAGCTTGATAATTATGACAAAAAACAAATGTAACATTTAAAATAGCATTATGTATTGTAGTACAAAATAAAAGAGCACATCAAATGTGCCATTTTCATACTTTAGTAAGTATAATTATAGCATCAATATTTGCATTAGAGATACTCTAAGTCATCCTAATTGTTCGAGTATATATTAAAAATTACGGGCAGAGTGAGGTATCTCGTGAGACGATTAGATGGTTTTTTTTCCTATACATTTATTCGAGCATATATGAAATTAGGGATTGGGTGTATTCCTAACAGATTTTGAAATTAATGGGGTTTCAAAAGGAACACCTCTATCGTACTCAAGCCCCTCTGGCAACTATAGCCATCCATACGTACAATATATATTTCAATATACATATATATATATATATCTGTGTATGTATATATAAGTATGTGTGTACCCTAATGCCCTTGATGCCTTTTTTTGTACCGGTGTTAATTAATGCCTTGACGTCTTCCTTTCGCCAATTGGCGTCCTTCGTTCTTCTGAGTAGAACGCTCTTTTCTGCTCAATAATTGTTTGAAAATAACTTGGAAAAGATTTTGATCTATGTGTATAAATATTCAACGAGTAGGAATTGATTAATGCGTTTATTTACGAACCACAGAAAAAAAAGGGAAAAACAGAAAAATAAAAAAAAGTAATCATTCAATGCTGATGGACAGTCTATATGTATATATATATATATACATATATATATCAACCACATTCAATCCAATAATTTCTAGTTTTTGTTCTTGTTTGTGCATTTATTGAAATTCGGGAATTTTCTTTTTTAAATTAAAATTGTTTGTCTGAGTCTAATTATATATGTGTAACGTAGAGATTTTAACGACCCAACAAACTAGGTCCCAACCCAAATAATATAGGACTTTTTGCTAGAAGAAATAATATAGGACTTTTTTCCTCCTTAGAACATAGGCATTTAGATACATTATTCCTAGGGCTTTTGTTTCCCGTATCGGTCTTAGTAGTCTTACCTGTAATTATTAGCTTTAATTAATTTCTGTCAAAGTTTTTGTTTCTGAATCTGACTTTTATGTCCCTCTTTTGATGTCCTTTTAATAATATCATGCTACGTCAATTACAATATAATGTTACTAATTATATGGATAAAAACATTACAATTAACGTGACATGATATTATTAAAGGATACAAAAAAGACACGAAAAAGAACACATTTGAGCTAAATCTATTATTTTTAGGTTCCATTATTTTTATCTCGCTTATTTCATAAATCCAACCATAATTTTTTCTTTTATAAAAATTTAAATTTTGTTCAAATTTTCTTGTTGGAATCTGTGAATCAAACAGGGTGAACATTTTGAGGTTGGTGAGCACTTAGATGTTGTATTTTATTAGCTTGAAATTCGACGCTGAGTAAGCCAAGAAAACAGTTATAATAGAAAAAAATAGACATATTTCTAGAGTCCAAATAGTTCAAAAAGAAAAAGAAAAATAGGCGATATAGTGGCATACGAGAAATGTGCTTCACAACATAAAAATTTCACACTAGAATATACTGTAATTTTTGCTGAAACTATAACATTGTTGATAATATATAGTTAGTTTTTCCTTGTTATTTTGAACTTAATTTCTCTTTGTTGTTTAGTTCATAGGTGACAAAAATTGAAAATAACGGAATAAAAACCATATTTATTAATCATAGAAACAACTGGAAAGATATAAAAAAGTAATTTCGGATTGAGTTTTTGAAATGGCTACAACTACATGTAAATTGTTATAATATTTGTAAGAGTACTTTAACATCCTTTATAATAGGTGAACGGTTCTTGTTGTAAAGACAATATGTTACTAACTCAATCATTGAAAAGTAGAGGCTATGGCATGGAGGCGTACATGGAAACTTTATCAACTAACAAATTAGAGATTCAAGTCTCGTATTGTGTACAAATATTTGCGTTATGCTGTAGGCTATACGCCGGTAGACTTTATTGAATCACGACATTATTTGATAAAACTAAGGGTCAAGATCCTTATCATTCCACTTATGGTACTAGTGGATTTCGAAAATAACCCAGAAAGTGTCATGACACCATTGTTGTTTTTTCATTGTGGAAAAAAAATAAAGGCTATGGCTACTAGATGTGGACGAGAAGGAAACAAAGAATAGTGGTCCTAAAGAACGGGGTAAAAGGTGGAGGGTGGAAGCGCTAATTCAGCACTTGACCAGAGAAGTAGACCCCATCACCCGGGGATGTGCCAGTGCAAGTGCAAGAGCGGACACTGGTTCATGATCATGCTTATATATATGAGACCCCACCGCCTGCCTTCCTAGCTAGCTACGGGAAACGGACGTTTAGTGAGAAGCTCTTCTACTTCATCAATGCATACAATACAACACCACTCTCTCTCCCCTCCACGTCTCCTTCCTCTTTCTCTTTCATACATGTGCATTTCCTGACAGACAAACTCCCTCCACGTCTCCATCTCCACCTAGCTAGCTTGTTAGCTATCCTGTTTACTGTTTTTACTATACCCCTCCTTCTCTCTTCCTTATTATACACCAATATAGCTCCACCCTCATTCTTATGATTGCATCAAAAACTCTTAGTTTTTAGTACTCATCTCTCTCTCTCTCTCTCTCCTCAATTGCTCTCTCCCATGGTTCCTCCCCTCCCTCAACCATGCCCTCCCACTCCAACCCCCTTCTCTCCTCCCTCCCAAGGTCTAACTCTACACACACAAAACCATACACACATACATATCTATATGCCAATTATGTTACACTTTTAGTTACATATTTTAGATGTGAATTAACTATATTTTTTAAATAATAATTTGGATGCAGGTGGATTGGAATGCTGCGCAGTCAAAACTGCCACAGCGATTACAGCAACCGCAGCAACAACAACAACAACAACAACATCGCGGCGGCTGATCACGATATCAGCGCCGCGATATCAAACCCAGCAGGGGAATGCTACGCGTGCACGCAGGTCGGTTTGCCGGTGTTCCACTCGACGAGCTGCGACCGGGCGGGGCACCAGCCGCAGTGGGAGGCCTGCGCCGGCACTTCCTTAATCCCCATCAGCTCCCGAACCGACCTCAAGAAGGACCTCCTGACCGCCGCAGCCGCCGCCAAGAAGCAGCACCGTGTCCCGGCGGGGGTGTTCGGGAAGGTGCTGGACCCGCGAAGCAAGCGCGTGCAGAGATGGAACCGGGCGTTCCTGCTGGCGCGTGGGATGGCGCTTGCGGTCGACCCACTTTTCTTCTACGCGCTCTCCATCGGCCGCGGCACACCCTGCCTCTACATGGACGGGGGGCTCGCCGCCGTCGTGACGGTGCTGCGCACCTGCGTCGACGCCGTCCACCTCTGCCACCTCTGGCTGCAGCTCCGCCTGGCTTACGTGTCACGTGACTCTCTCGTCGTCGGCTGCGGAAAGCTCGTGTGGGACGCACGTGCCATCGCCTCCCACTACGTCAGGTCCTTTAAAGGCTTCTGGTTCGACGCCTTCGTCATACTTCCTGTTCCTCAGGTCAGTCTTCCTCTTCTTCTTCTTCTTTTTATTTATTTATCTTTTAGTTATATCATTTAACCACCGAGTACTGATAATAAAATAATTACAAGCAGGAGATCTTGTTCTTTCGCTGTAATAAATTTTGTTTCTTAGGTTGTTTTTATTCTGTTACTGCATATATTCTTAGGATCCAAAATCCATCATTGGACTCCTGATCTTACGTCATGAGACCACGAAATGACTGTATTACCCATATGTTTTGTCTCAATGACATATAGAATACCCAATGTAATGATTGGCCATCACCAAGAATAGAATTGGGGTGTTTGGATTGTGCCTTCCAATTCAATTCATTGTATTAATTTAAATTTAACGAGAATACACTGTAATAAAATCATTAGTTTAAACTAAATTTGATTTAGATTGAACAGATATTTTTAAATCCCACTATAAATATTCGTATCTTTAAATTAAAATTATTAAATCAACTTAAATTTTTAAAATTATAATTACTTGAAAATATTTCTATCAAGCATCATAACTAAAAAGAAACAGGTTTTGTTACAAATTCATCTTTTATTAATTAGTGTGTGATACAAAGATCATTCATGCACAACGTTGTTAAAATTTTAAAGGTCAACAAAGTTGTGACTTTCACATTTTTCGAGTTGTGTTGAAAAATGCATTGAATTTTTCCCGGTATTAGAAGGTGATATCTTATCACTTGACACATATATATTGAAACACCCTCTTGCCGTTTGGTGACTAGCTTGATCGGTAACTTTCTACTTTTCATAAAAATCTTTACCGTTTTATTTATTGGGCCACTATTTTTTTCCTTTTTCTTTTTGCATGTGCTGCCCCTTGTGTAGAGGTCAAAATTGGACTAAATTACCAAGGATCAATATAGCAGAGTTTTATGCAAAGTTCATGTCTTTTGAAGGAACAGTTGTCCAAAACAAGTAGAAGAATTGCTCTAAATAAAATCCTTTATAACATGGAGTACAAAGCCTGTAGTGAATTTTCCACTAACAAAGAGTCCGTGACATACATGAGGTTTGACACCATGATAGCTGCCCTTCAATGGAAAGGTCATTTTGGCCCTTTTATGAAGCATATTGACACTAGAGTAACATAGAAAATATGCAACGACCTGTGACAATCGGCCTTGCCGGGGCCAGAATGGTGATACGTTGATTACTATACATTACCATCAAGCTCTTTCTCTTTCTTTCTCTCTCTCTCTCTCTCTCTCTCTCTCTCTCTCTCTATATATATATATATATATATACATATATTTATGGGCTTTTGTTTTGCGTGTGTGGGTCAACTAGAGGACACAAATTTTCACAATTGCCACATTGGTATTATAAACAACGACTCGTGTATTTTTCAACATTTAAATCTTTTTACGAGAATGGTTATTGTAATTGATTACAATGAAGCCACAAGTCATCATCATGATGTGATTCAAATTTTTGGTAATTATGCAATACAAGTTCTTTGCTTTCTTGTACTGCAGGCTGTGTTTTGGCTAGTACTACCAAGGTTGATCAGAGAAGAGAAGATTAAGCTGATAATGACAATTCTCCTCCTCATCTTTCTGTTTCAATTCCTCCCAAAAGTCTACCACAGCATATCCCTAATGAGAAGAATGCAAAAGGTCACAGGGTACATTTTTGGTACCATTTGGTGGGGTTTTGGTCTCAACCTTATTGCCTACTTCATTGCCTCTCATGTAAGCCTAAATAAATACAACACTTGTTTGGCACCCACGGTTGTAATCGTGGTTAGAATTAATATTGATTAAAACATTATAGCTACTAAAAGCTTTACACTGTAATTGTTTTTTACTTTGCACTATAGCTGCAGAGAGATTTTTACTGTGAACGGTTGGAACTGTGGTTCCAACGTTGGGTGTCAAACAAGCAAAGCTAATTTTTACTAATTTCATATAAAGAATAGTATTTCAACAAAGTTTTTTTTTGTGCCATACATAGGTTGCTGGGGGATGTTGGTATGTACTTGCTATACAAAGGGTGGCTTCATGTCTCCGGACACATTGTGAGAGGAACATGAACTGCAACCTATCTTTGGCTTGCAGAGAGGAAGTCTGTTACCAGTTTCTGTTGCCGACAGGCACCGTTGGGAATCCGTGCGGCGGTAATTCAACAGTGGTAAGAAAGCCGCTCTGCCTTGATGTCAACGGTACCTACAACTATGGGATTTATAAGTGGGCTCTTCCGGTCATATCTAGCAATTCAATAGCTGTCAAGATTCTATATCCCATCTTTTGGGGTTTGATGACCCTAAGGTATGTTGGCTTTTCCCAGCCTTTCCAATTGAAAATCCATTACAATTCTTGTTGGAATTCTCTAAAGAAAAGGACTTCTGTTAAATTATGATTTTTGAAGGACAAGAAGAACTAAAATATTTGTTCTCTATATGTTGCTTGAAATTTTGAGAAGACTCATGGATTTTACTACACTAGTTCTCTAAATCTTCTGCTATTTTTGTTGCTCTAAAATTTTCAGCACCTTTGGCAATGATCTTGAGCCCACAAGTCACTGGTTGGAAGTGATTTTCAGCATATGCGTTGTCCTAGCTGGATTGATGCTCTTCACACTATTGATTGGAAACATCCAGGTAAAATTTTTGTTACTCTTGTCATGAATGAATTCAGCTCCGTTAACATACCCTTTTCTTGATAACAAGTTAAACTAATGGTGAGGATTTATATGAATACACAAAAAAAAAGGTATTTTTGCATGCTGTCATGGCAAAGAAGAGGAAATTGCAGCTGAGATGCCGAGACATGGAGTGGTGGATGAAGCGGCGACAGCTTCCGTCTCGCCTGAGACAAAGAGTCCGGCATTTCGAGCGCCAAAGATGGGCGGCCTTGGGCGGCGAAGACGAGATGCAAATGCTCAAAGACTTGCCAGAAGGCCTCCGAAGAGACATCAAGCGCTATTTGTGCCTTGACCTCATTAAACAGGCAACTCATCTTGTCACAAAACTTAGCCTAATGATTATAATTCAACACTTTCCTTGTAAAAGAAACTTAAAACTAGATTATTTTAACTGGTTTTTCCTTGAAACTTTTCTCAGATTGTCTCCTCTGTTTTTGCAGGTTCCTCTGTTCCACAACTTGGACGATCTCATCCTTGACAACATATGCGATCGAGTCAAGCCTTTAGTCTTCACCAAAGATGAAAAGGTACATTCGAATCGTGTTCCTTTTTCTCAATCTCCTCTTCTGTCTCTGACATGTTAATTGTTAGAATATAATATTACTAAAGAGACATTCAAAAAGAATGTTATTAACCATTAAAAAAAATACTTGGGAGTCCGCTAATCTTAAACATCAATATTAATAAAAAAGTAAACCATATTTGTGAGACCTATTTTTTATTAGTGTATGATGGATAATTTCTTAGCTTTCCTCAACCATTAATTCTGAACTTTCTTCATTAATCATAGTCTACTAATTAGTCTACTAAACCACATTGTGTCCCTGACACAAAATCATCATCAGATAATCCGAGAGGGAGATCCAGTTCCAAGAATGGTGTTCATCGTCCGGGGACGCATACGGCGCAACCAAAACCTGAGCAAAGGCATGGTGGCGACGAGCGTGCTGGAGCCCGGCGGGTTCCTCGGCGACGAGCTTCTTTCGTGGTGCCTTCGCCGCCCCTTCCTCGACCGCCTTCCAGCCTCCTCTGCCACCTTCATCTGCGTCGAGACGACCGAGGCGTTCGGCCTAAACTCAGAAGATCTCAAGTACATCACCGACCACTTCCGCTACAAGTTCGCCAACGAGAGGCTCAAGAGGACCGCCAGATACTACTCCTCCAATTGGCGGACATGGGCGTCCGTAAACATACAGCTCGCCTGGCGTCGGTACAGGATTAGGACCCGTGGTCCGGTGATTCCTGTCGCCGAATGCGGAAGCACTGAGCGCAGGCTCATGCAGTATGCTGCCATGTTCATGTCAATCAAGCCTCACGACCACCTTGAGTAAGAAAAAAAATCCCATTTCGAAGATTCATTTCTTCTTTTATTTCAAGTCATTGCTTAACAAAAAAAATAAAAAAAAAATTGAACCCACCAAATTTTTCTTCTTATCCTTGACCTAGAAGTGCTCATTGTGTTGCCATTCATGTAAAAAAAAAGAACACTTTTTTAGGATGGAAAATTTTTTTTTTTCTTTTTGTTTTTCTTTTTGAATATAATAAGAATCTATTATTCCATTGTGTTGAGTTTGGGTTTTGAGGAAAAGCATGAGACGTGAGTGAAGGAATCCCGATAAAGCTGACTTGTCCTTTTTTGTCGTTTTATGTTTTGGATTTGATAACTTTGCGTCGTTTAGTGCGATAGCATTTGGGTGCTCTTTTCATTCTCTCGTGACGAGTAAACGAGGAGGCATGGGTTTGCTCAGCATCTTGTCGCTTGCAAATAATAGCAGTACGGGGGTGAGCGCTTATCAGCGGAACAAAATTTTAGGTCGTATTGTACATTTATGCCGGATTAGCTGATAGTAGAAGCTGCAGTATACATGTACCAAGATCTATGTATCAAGATCTATTGTTTTATTTTTTTTATTTTTTTGTTATATTTTTAATAAAATTTTGACACATAAAATTAAAGTTATGACAAAATTTAATTAAAAATGATAGCCAAAAAGACAAAAAATATAAGATAATAAATCTGAACTCTCTATGAACAACTTCTATATACATTATCAAGCCTATAGTTTGATATGTTGTGTTTGTAATATCGAATATTATTCTCTTTTGCAGCCACGATTTGAACTTTAAAGTTAAACTCAATTTTAACAGTGTTTTACTCTTACATGTTAGAATATTTTCAATTTAGCATGGTGCAATATTTCCAATTTAACACAGTGCCTAAGTTAAAAAAAAAAAAAAGAAAAAAATAAGAGAAAGAAAAGAAAAAAAAAAAAAAGCGTTTGGCTACGAGGAAATGCCGTCCTTTTTTTTTCTATGTTGGAGAAAACTAAATTTACGTGAAATGTAATGTTGATTTAAACTTTGAGCAGCCTTGTGTACATTACATATGCAACAAATTTTATTGAAAAAGAAGAAAAATGATGCAAGGAATAAATCAATCTATCTATATTTTTATTAGTATAATCCAAGTCCTTATCTATCATACCTTGACGCCTCTGCCTCTTTGCCTTTTATTTTATCTATATTTGTTTTTGGCCTTCACGTGTTTCTCAAATGGTGATCCTTACACGTGTAAAAAATTAAGGACGGCTCTAAATCAACATCGACCAGTCAGATTTGTTGGCTAACACGACTCTAATAGCAATGACGAAACCAGAAAATTTTTTCAAGGCGACTTCAGTTAAATTGAAATTTCAAGCTAAATGAATTGTATAATTAAATAAGAAGTGAAAATTGAAGATGTAAATGAAACATTTTAAAACATTATATACACAAATTTTAGAATTAAAAAGAAAATTAGGAGAACAAATTGATAAATTTGAGATCAATTTAAGAATATGTATGAAATATTACGAAACATTCAAGGTAAAATTTAGAATTAAAAATTTTAGGGAGGCTAAACAAGAAAAACAAGGGCAAAAAGAATTTTTAAAAAAGAAAAATAGTAGGCTGAAAGGAGCCACTTGGGCCAGGGGCTGCAACCCTTCTAGGCCTTAATTGACTGTCTCTTAGAGTATTTGACAAGCATGATTAGAACCAACTTTTTAGTTACACCCCTTCAAGGCTTCAATTGGCTCCATCTCTTAAAGTGTATAGGCCTTCTTAACCTTAAAAACTAGTTTAATATGTAAAGCTTTTGTTCACACTTATAAATTCGAGAAAATTTTATGCCATGCCACACTTTTAAAAGTGTGTTTATTTATGTTACATTTAGAAAATTTTATATCATATTATGGTTCATATTATAATTAAGTTATTCTAAAGTTCCTCCATGAATTCACCAACAACGTGGGATTTCCTGAACGTGATGTTAGTGAATGATTTGATATTTCATCGGTTTAGTTATTGCATGCGTGGCGTTTGGTCAGTTGCCTAATCCACTAACTCAGTATTTGTTTATTTAACCATCTATCATGACAACTATATTTATAATATTACTTCTCTTAAATGGTGGTCTCCAATTGATCACCAGCGGCTATAAAAACCAATGGAAATCATGGACCTATCAATTGGGATAAAGAGAAAAACGTGGGTTTGCAGAAGAAGGAAAGAACATTTGAGGAAGGAAAAAAAACAAAAAAGAAAATGTCAACAACAACATGGCATCCTACACGAGAAAGAAGAAAATTAAAAAAAAAAATAAACAGTACCAATACAGTGAGAAAAACTAGAATATGACTGAAGCAAAAAAAAAAAAAAAAATTAAGAAGCTATTGGAGAGAGTCTTAGGCAAATAGAAGTTGGCACGTACCACAAACTAGTTTTAAAATAAAGTTTAGATCATTGTATTTCTTGTGCCTTCTAAAAAAAAAAAATGCCTTCATCTTTCTCTCAATTTTTTCGAATAATTTATAATTTCCTCCAGTGAATCAAAATAAATTCCGAAGTACATGTGTTTCATTTATATGTACACAACCATATAATTTTCTCGAAAGACTCGTAAAGAGAATTTATCGTAGGGTTATATTGAAGTTATGAATAATATATCTTCATCAAATGGTCATATTTTTCTTAATACTATGATTATAATGTTATTTAACGGTTTAAAGTTATACATTGCCAAGATAGTATTTTTTTTTTTAAGTTACTACAGAATCCACATAACAATGAGGGGCGGCAATGCCCCACTCAACTTTAAAATTTTAATTTTTTAAAATTAAGCTGTAAATCGTATCATTTTGTTGCTATTGTTAGTTATTTAAAAGCAGAAACAAATCAACTAAGCCATTCAAAATATATATTATGGATTCCATTTTTAAAATGTAATTTCACATTTGTTTTTCATGATTTATCTTTGGTTCCCTCTTTGCATATGCAAAGGGCGAACTCTACAAGTTAACAATCCTAAACTATTCCATACTTGTATAACAGGAAGTCTCCAAATACTACAAATCTGTTTGTTTCCTGGGAAAATTCCATAGAACAAGAAAAACCAGACAGCGATTCATTCACCTTTGAAAGAGGTGACAAATTCAGATAGAAAAAGAAAATACCTTTCCTTCGTCGATTGAAATGGCAACGCCAAAACCCAAGAGGTCACCGGAGGAGGTGGAGGACATAATCCTCCGGAAGATTTTCCTTGTGTCGCTTGCCGGTGACACAGCGGCGGATTCCGATTCCAGAGTCGTCTACTTGGAGATGACGGCGGCGGAGATTCTCAGCGAGCGCAAGGAGTTGAGGCTTTCCAGGGATTTCCAGGCTTTCCAGGGATTCAGTCTATTTTGTGGCGGCAGAGTTGCAAGAGTTAGCCACTTCAGTCAATTTTTCTTTCTTTTGAGTTTTAGGTAACATATATATTACTTTCATCTAAAATTTTTCTGGTTATCTGACTTTTCAAACTCTCAAGAAATCTTTAGTTTGAAATTCGCAGAACCCCGGTGAGATGTACCGTCCGCGGGTAGAAGTTAGCAGGAGTTGGTGCAGACAATTGAAGAAGGGAATCCAGAAATCCGACAGTCTCCGCTATTACCTTTCTTTCATGCAAAGTGACAATGAAGGGTCTCAGGGTGTTCAAATGGACACAGAAAGTGCTGTGCTGTACAATAAAACCTGCCTTGACTATAATTTCCAAAAACCTGTACAAGTAAGTATACATGTTTCCTATATAGTTTGTAACTCTACAAGTTGTCCATTAATCAGTACTAGAACTCTGGTTGGAGAATTAATGTTTAATTTAACAACAGGTCACAGGAGATGTCCGTGTTACATTTTACCATAAAATAAATGGAGGGCGTCTCTTCTATGCCTGCTTCAACACAGCTTTCACTAAAAACAGCGTCCTACAGGTACACTAGTAATGATTCTTTTTCATTCCTGTGGGGGCGGAGCTACACAAACGAGGGTAGGCAGCCGTCCTATTAATTTTTTTCATTTTTCCTTTTGATTTTATATATAAAATTTTATACTACTTGCATTTTGTTCTCCCAAAACTTATTGTTTGTCCTCTTCAAATTTTACATCTTTTTATTTACCTTACCTCATTGATTCAACCACACTTCTATCTCTTGACTAATTTTTCTGACTCCATCTTGTATTTTTGAATTATTCAATATTATATCTACACTACGCACGGGTTTTTATTATTATTAGTGTTGTCTTAAAGTTTTCTTGTGTGTGCTTCTCTCAAGCTCTTTGCAGCTGACGGCAAAAGAGCTGGATAAAGTTAGGGGCAAGGGAAGATCAATACGTGGCCCTGCCTTCTGCTTGGAGCTCCTATTTGGTCCTGCTAATGTAAAGCACTCATTCTCCACAAGTCCATCGTCCGATTTCAACGACGACGGTGATTCAAGCTCTGATTGGTCAGGAAATCTTTGAGAAGAAAGGACTCTGCACATCTGAACTTTTTTTCTTTTGGGAAATCAATTGGTCCTTTAACAATTCTTGATCTAAACAAATCCTTCAAACAAAGTGGTCTTATATAAAAATGCGTACAAAGTTAACCACCAGAATTTGTGATCTTTCCACTTGAGCTCCATGTGCGGAAGGCACTCGGAATCGGAGTTTTGTATCATAGGACTTGGGACCATTTTATCAAAAATTGATATTTTCTTTCGCGCTTAAACTCTTCTTCTTGTTTTTCTCTTTGGACGGCTTTTGGGTTGTAATAAGTCGCCATCAAGCTATACCGGCGTTACCATGTAACATCGTTTCGTTACGGGGCTTATCGATGAGCTGTGGAGCAAACATGAAAATTTTTTTACACCACATTGCAATTTTTTAAGAGTGGAGCGGATTTGGGCACTCTAGACAAAACGAATTCTATTTCGGCTATTTCCTTCTATTTTACTATGTTCTCGTACATAGGAATACCCCATTAGCCGGCTTTTGTATCAATTTCTATTTGTTCTTCGCGGCTTTGGGTTTGTGGGGCTTTCGTTCTTGGTCGGCACAGACCCAGCTTTATCCACATAGATTACCCCGATCGTTCACTGCTGCATTGGTGTTTGTTTCCACTCCTCACTCTCCGCCATAACAAAACAGTATAGAAGCGGGATCTGATGTGGTGGCTGTTACAAGAATAGAATATTCCAGAGTATTCATTTCTGAAAAAAAATTTGAACTATTTGTACCACAATTGCACGTTTCTGGCCAGTCGCTACATAGACACAATACAATGTCTCAGATTGTCTTGGCGGCCAACGTAGAAATCATTGCCTAACGTGATTCATACATGCAAAAAAGGCGTCGTTTTTGACATCTTGGAAATATAAGGTTGCTGCTTACGAACAATCTCTATTTTACGAGATACAACATGGAGGTGTATTTTCCTCGTGTGTTCTTACATAGTATTTATTATAATGATATTCACATTTTATAAAATTATGTAGCAATTATTTCAATGATTTTAAATTTTTTGCTATATCTTAACAAAGGGTTGGCTCCTTTGAATTTCTATGTTTTCAGTTTAAGGGGTCTATTGTGTTTTCTTGGAGACCTTGAAAAGTGTGTTTCATCGTAACGATAACAGCCTCAAAAAACGATGTTACTGTAAGACTGAGAAGTGAGAAATGACTATTGCACAAGAACGACATGAATGTTAAAACGAGAACCACATAGAGGCAGGGAGAATAACAAGCGTGCTTGAAAACATATTTAGAACTACAAGTTGAAATTAAAATACTATAAAAGTTTTACATAATAACAGACTTTTGCTTTATATTATAGCATATGAAAGAGCTTTACATTATACCAGTAGAAACTTATAATGCCAAAAGAAGCCCACATTTATGTGAAAGAAAGACAATAGTAGACAGAAACGAACATAAATTGAAAAAGAAAAAAAAGGAATATTTTTAATGAACAAGAGAAACGACAAACATGGAAGGCCACGATTGGATAAAAACGACAATAATGAAATAAAAATGATAACGTAATAATAACAATATCAGAAACGACGACATAAGTCGAAAACCATAAAAGAATAAGGTCCACAAAAGGAGAAGAAAAAAAAAAACAAACACCAAAACCGACAATGATATAGGAAACGACATGAATATGAAAAGGACAACCACATAAAGGTACGTATCATGAATAAAAAATCGACAACCAAGTAAACGTCGGGAATATTTAAAAAAAAACATGAAAAGTAAACAAAATCAAATACGACATGAAATAGAGAAACCACAACAACTTAGACTAATGACCGCCCAAAAAAAAGAACAACCGCACGAACGACGTCGCCTGAAAAACAACAATGATATGAAACGATATGGATGTGAAAGGAAAACTACATGAATGCACAAAAGGTGAAATAAATTACAGACAAGAATCCTACAAAGATCGATATTAAAAAGGAAAAACAACAATAATCTTTTAGAACGTATGGTATAGGAGGGTACTGTTCTGTACGGTTAATTTTTTTAGATTTCATTAATTTTATTTATTTTTCTTTTAATGTGTTTTCGATTAAACTTACCTTTCAGAAAAGAATTGCCCACTATTGTTAACTCAACGCTCTAAAATATACAGGGCGTTTGACAGATGGTTAGAACTGTTTTTATTGTGACATGTAAGAGCTTTATATTATTGTAGTGATTTTTTTATTGTTACTATAACATGTAAAAGTTTTATACTATTTGTAACTGAAAAAATAGTTTAGACTACTAATACTAAACACTCTTATAATATCAGAAACAACATTTCAAAAAACAAAAAAGGACAAAACAACAAAATTAAAATACGCCACATCCAAATACGACAATACAATGGAAAAATTAAACGTAAAAGTAACACCTTACGACAAGTAAACAAAAAATCATACAAAATAACAATATATAAGGAAAACACAAATGGCAATGACAGCAGGTTAAATGAACATGAACATAATGACTTGATAAAAACACAAAGGCGACCTCCATGAAGATTGTAAATGAACACACAACAAGAACCTAAAAAAATAAGATCAACAGTAAAAGCGACGATACTTAAAGAAACGACACATGCAATAAGAAATGACCGGTATCAGAAACTAGAAACTGTAGAAATCTAAGAAACGACAAAATGAGGGACCAACGTCTCTTAGAAACTAAAAAAACGACAACAGTAAGAATCGACATGATGGTCTAGAGGGCAACTAAAGGAAAACAACAAGGAGTTAGAACTACAGTTAAATCTAATTATAGTTAAAAAATACTATAGCATATGAAAGTTTTACACTGTAGTAATTTTTTGCTTTTTATCGTAACATGTGAAAGCTTTTTAGTATTTGAGTTAGAACTCGTGAGTTCTTATTCACTTTGTCAAACATGCTATAAGACATATAGGTGGTTATTTAAAAAAAAAAAGGCAATAAATAGTACTTCTCTTGAAACTTAAAAAAAAAAAAGGCAAGTAGGAGGTTTAAAACTATTTTATTCACTACATATTTGCAAATTCAAAACTAATGCGAACTCTTATGATAAAAAATTTTTTTGCTAAAGAAAATAAATTAGGGCTTCCAATTGCAATTTATTTGTTGTTATCATATACTCTTTCAATAAGCTTCAAAAACTCTTCAAACTTTAGGAGTAACTAATTATTTAAAGCCGTCTCGCTTTTAAGGTGATGATGTGGAGATTTGATTGAAGCTTGGGGTATGACAAAAGCTGAAATTTTCAAACTGAAAACAGTAGTATGTGAGAACTTTACATTGTAACTTATTTTTTCTAATTATTGTAATATACAAGAGTTTTATAATGTAATAACCAAAAGTTTTAGTTAAAACCAATAGCCTTGATTCAAAACTTGCATGATTTATTTCTCTTATTTGCAGGCCGTTTGGTTAATCAATAGCCCAATTGGCTTGAATTACTTTTACTTCCAACCAAATTAAACCAGTAATTTGCTTACCTTTATTAGCTATTGTATTTCCTTCCCAAAAAGGGGAAAAAAAAAGCTTAAAGATCTTTAGTCCACAAAATAAACATATACATATATGTATTTTTTGTATCAACAATTGCAAATGAGTGGTGAATTTTAATTGATAAAATATCAATTTAGACAAATATTTGTAATTATCATTTTTAAAAATATTTTTTTTTGGGAAGACTCTACTAAAGGGTCTTATCTATTAGATTTATTTTTTATGCGTTGGATTTAATCTAATGACTTAAAACATCAACTCCACCTAATTACAATGGGCTTTGCGTTATACAATCAAAACTAAAATCAAAATTAAAAAGAAAAAAATCAGAGAAATGTCATATTTTTGACTTTTTAAAGTAAATATCAGCTTTTGAAAAGTATTTGTAGTAAATATTAGATTTACAAAATAGACAACTTATTATGTTAATAAGAAATATTTACATTGTAAAAAAGAAGATAAATACATTATTTATACCACAATCTATTTATTATGCAAATAAAAATCATTTACACTATAAACAAAGGGGTAGATAAATTATTTACATTATAAATTTGATATTTACTACAAATATTTTCAAAACTTAACATTTACTACAAATTAGTTTTGAAAAAGTAACATTTTATACAATATTTGAATTAAAAACCTAATAATTTATCCCAAAAAATTTAAAAAGACTCCAGCAGCCATAACAAGGTGCTTGGAGACAAATTTGATCAACGGCGGTGGCTAGGGAAAGGGAGGAACTCACTGAGGAGGAGCAACTAGGCGGCAGAGCGAAGGATGAACCTTCACAATCCAAGCTATGGACCACATGACGGTGATCGCCCACACGAAAGCGATTCACAATCAGCAGCTTTTCCGCGCAGACTCACGACTGTTCCATCGCAAGTCATGGGTCGTGAGGGGGAAGAAACCACCATGGGTTGCGATGGGGACGCACTCGCAACCTTGACGTCTCCCCCTTTGCATGGGTGGCCAAAACTCACCAATGACTTCTCCACTCTCCAGACGACCAAAACTTGCCAACAACTTGACACCGCTAAACTTATTTCCTTGCAGTTGATGGCACGCCATCACTAGAGAAGAAAAGGGCCACATCTGCCCTTGTTTTTTTTTTTAAAAAATTCAGTTTTTAAGTTTTTTTTTTTTTGGTGATGATTTGGTGTGGATAGGCTCCTATGAGCTTGTTTATTTTTGACCATTAAATTTAAATATGATGGTATATAAAGGTTCTTATTAATAAGAGAAAATTAGGGGCCTTGTTCTAAAAATTCCCCATTTTTTTTTAATGAAGTAAAGAAAAAAAGCCGTAAATCGTATCATTTTATTGCTATAGTTAGTTATTTAAAAGCAAAAACAAATCAGCTAAGCCATTCAAAATATATATTACGGATTCGATTTTTAAAATGTAATTTCACATTTGTTTTTCATGCTTCATCTATGGTTCCCTCTTTGCATATGCAAAGGACGAACTGTACAAGTTAACAATCCTAAACTATTCCATACTTGTATAACAGGAAGTCTCCAAATACTACAAATCTGTTTGCTTCCTGGGAAAATTCCATAGAACAAGAAAAGCCGGACAGCGATTCATCACCTTTGAAAGAGTTGACAAATTCAGATAGAACAAGAAAATACCTTTCCTTCGTCGATTGAAATGGCGACGCCAAAACCCAAGAGGTCACCGGAGGAGGTGGAGGACATAATCCTCCGGAAGATTTTCCTTGTGTCGCTTGCCGGTGACACAGCGGCGGATTCCGATTCCGGAGTCGTCTACTTGGAGATGACGGCGGCGGAGGTTCTCAGCGAGGGCAAGGAGTTGAGGCTTTCCAGGGATTTGATGGAGCGAGTCCTGATCGATCGCCTCTCTGGAGGATTTTCTTCTGCCGAGCCCCCTTTCGAATACCTAATCGGCTGCTACCGCCGCGCTTACGACGAGGGGAAGAAAATCTCCTCCATGAAGGACAAGAATCTCCGCTCGGAAATGGAATCGGCAATCAAACAGGCCAAGAAGCTCTCGGTCAACTACTGCAGGATTCATCTAGGGAATCCGGACCTTTTTCCGAGCGGAAATTCGAGTAAGCAGAGCAGTGGTTCGCCGCTTCTGCCGCTGATTTTCTCGGAGGTCGGGGGCTTTCTGGACGGCTTTGGAGGGAAGGCCGGCGGAGGGATTCAGAGTCCTCCGGGATTTCTCGAGGAGTTCTTCAGAGACGGGGATTTCGACAGCTTGGATTCGATATTGAAGGGGCTTTATGAGGATCTTAGGCTTGGAGTGCTCAAGGTTTCAGCTTTAGGGAACTTTCAGCAGCCGCTAAGGGCTTTGATGTATTTGGTAAGCTTTCCGGTTGGGGCTAAGTCTCTGGTGAACCACCCTTGGTGGATTCCGAAAGGCGTTTACTTGACTGGGCGTGCCATTGAAGTGACCAGCGTTTTGGGTCCTTTCTTTCACGTCAGTGCTCTGCCTGATCATACTATTTACAAGGGCCAACCCGATGTGGGGTGAGTTCGATTATGGGATTTGTTCATTTCCTTGTGTTCTTCAGGAAAAATGTGTTCAGGTTTAGCATGTTGTTGGGATTTTAAAACTACTGAAATCTATCTAGACTTGGCTGAACCCAGTGGTGCAGTTTGGCTTCTTGCACAGTTTCGTTTCATGTACACTATGCTTTAATTTCTATGTTTGTTCTAGTTAACGAAAATAGTGATCAAGTTTAGCATGTTGTTGGGTTTGAAATGTATAGCAATATTTGGCTGAACCCAATGGAGCTGTAGTGAGCATATGAGTCAATTTCTCGATTCTCCACACCCTTTGCGTCTCAAGTTGTGAACCATTGAAGGCTATGGCCAATGCCTGTAGATTGTTTAGTTTATGATTTAAACTCTGTGCTATATCGCCTATCGTCAATACTTGTTGCATCTAAACATGTCTTATGCATGCAAATGCTGCATGAGACGACAGTGCTGGCTTTTGTTTTGATCAGTGATCACTGCATGTCAATACTCTGTTTACGAGTTTTTCTTATTGGGATGTTTCTTCCTTTCTTGAATACACCAGCCAGCAATGTTTCTCAGAAGCTGCAACTCGGCGACAAAATGATTTGCTATCTTCATTTACCACCATAAAGACAGTCATGAATAACTTATACGATGGCCTATCGGATGTTCTTCTTGTACTCCTTAAAAATCAAGACGCACGGCAAAATGTTCTTGAGTTTTTTGCAGAGGTTATTAATAAAAATTCGTCAAGGGCTCACATACAGGTACATGTCCCTTCATGAAACCTCTTATAGAATTGCTCCTGTATGTACGTGTCTTTATGTGTGTATGTTTAAGTGAAATATCTAATGGTTACCCGGTATTTAACATTCTATTATACGTCATTTTTTTTCACAGGTGGATCCTATGTCTTGTGCAAGTTCTGGCATGTTTGTGAATTTGAGTGCTGTGATGCTTAGGTTTTGTGAGCCTTTTTTAGATGCAAATTTGACGAAAAAGGATAAAATTGACCCAAAATATGTTTTTTATAGTGACCGTTTGCATTTAAGGTGAGCACTTTTTTTCAGTATACCTGATGAGGTCATTCTGCATTTCTGGTTATTGGCTATTAACCTGTACCGTTCTGCTAGAGGGTTGACTGCCCTGCATGCATCAGAAGAAGAAGTTGCTGAGTGGACAAATAACACTAGTCACGGGCAAAGAGATGGTGAGAATCGAGTGCTGCAGTCCCAAGAAGCCACCAGTTCAGGCAGTAATTCTTTTGGACCTTCTATCACAAATACATCATCAAGTGGTGAAAAAACTAAGTACACATTTATATGTGAATGTTTCTTCATGACTGCAAGGGTGCTTAATCTGGGCTTGTTAAAAGCATTCTCCGACTTTAAACATTTAGTTCAGGTAATTAGGCTTTATATGTAGGCAGACTGAATGCTGCATAATAATCATGAGGTCTCATTGGTTGTTTTTTTTTTTTTTTTTTTTTGAGCATCCGCTTTATTATCTTCTCATCAAGTTGATTCTTGTAATAATTCTCAGACAACAATTGGTTATAAAAAATAACTTACAGGATATCTCACGATATGAAGATACCCTTGCTACTCTGAAAGCCATGCAACAGCAGACACCTTCTCCACAGCTGCAGCTGGAAATAACCCGTCTTGAGAAAGAAATAGAGTTGTTGTCGCAAGAAAAGCTGTGTTACGAAGCGCAGATATTAAGGGTATGTGAGAGTAATTTCTTTCATTATGTTGATCCCAATCAGGTTGCCTGTCCAAAATTTTCAAGCTGTTTGTATTCATGTTTTCAAAATGTTTTTTATTGTTAGCCTTCACTTGATCTGATTATTTGTTTCTGGTTACTATTTTAGGATGGAACACTTATGCAGCGTGCTGTGTCCTTCTATCGGTTAATGGTTGTATGGTTGGTTGGCATGGTCGGTGGATTTAAAATGCCTCTTCCATCAACATGCCCCAAAGAATTTGCATGTATGCCTGAGCACTTTGTGGAAGATGCCATGGAATTGCTTATATTTGCTTCTCGGATTCCAAAAGTTTTGGATGGGGTCTTGCTGGTAGCTTTTTTGTGCAAAGGCTCTGTCCTGAATTTATATCCTGCTTACTTTCCGACATGTAATCTATGTTTGTCTTTACTCTTTCTTGGCAGGATGATTTTATGAACTTTATCATCATGTTCATGGCTAGTCCAAACTACATAAGAAACCCTTATTTAAGAGCAAAGATGGTTGAGGTCCTGAACTGCTGGATGCCCCATAAAAGGTACTTTGTTGTCTGCGTTGTAGGAGTAGATCTTTGACTAAATGGAAGTTCAAGCTAAAATTTAGATACTAACTTTTTTATTTTTATTTTTTATTTTTTTTATAAACATAGCGAACTTGGTGGATCGTCTGCTACTGCTAGTCTCTTTGAAGGTCACCAACTGTCTCTTGAGTATCTTGTGAGGAATCTTTTAAAGCTTTATGTTGACATTGAGTTCACTGGCTCTCACACTCAGGTGAGTGGCACTATTATTAATTTATTACGTAATCTATACGTAAAGAAGTAGTTATTGGATTTTTGCGCTGGGTCTGGTTTCAAGTACTTCAGATGTAGAAAAAAGATTAAAAGTCGCCATATGTTGTCTTTATCGCTCCCTGGTTTCTGTAAATTCATCTTAACCTTTGATTGTTTAGTCCATCTCCGTTTGTTTCTATATCTGTGCAGTTTTATGATAAGTTTAACATCCGCCACAACATTGCTGAACTTCTTGAATACCTGTGGCAAGTCCCTAGTCATCGTAATGCTTGGAGAAGGGTAGAGTAACCTTACCTCCCTTATTCTACTTCATGATTTCTGACTTCAAAACGTTGCTAATTATCTGCCTCCTTTTCATATGTCTTTCTGCTTAATTATGTATTTGTCCAGATTGCCAAGGAAGAGGAAAAGGGTGTTTATCTGAACTTCTTAAACTTCCTGATCAACGACAGCATCTATCTTCTTGATGAAAGTCTTAATAAGATACTTGAACTGAAAGAGCTAGAAGCCGAGATGGCAAACACTACTGAATGGGAGCGGCGACCTGCACAAGAGAGGCAGGAGAGAACCCGATTATTCCATTCTCAGGAAAATGTCAGTATGCTAGTCTCTGTTTCCCAACCTCCCTTCCAATATAACTTTTTTTCTTTCCACAATTTATGGCAAACTTGTCAAATTGGGCTTTTGCAGATTATCCGTATTGACATGAAATTGGCAAATGAAGACGTCAGTATGCTGGCATTTACTTCTGAACAAATCACGGCTCCTTTCCTACTTCCTGAGATGGTAATATTTTTTTTGCCATTAATCCAACGTTTGTGACTGTTATTGCTATGGTGTAGTGGTCTTGTCAAATCTGTTTTGAAAATTTTTTTTGGCAGAACTTGTGACATTTCACATTTTCTTTTCCAGGTCGAAAGAGTAGCAAGCATGCTCAATTACTTTCTGTTGCAACTGGTGGGTCCCCAAAGAAAATCCCTTAGTTTGAAAGACCCAGAAAAATATGAATTCCGTCCAAAGCAATTGCTAGCACAGGTAATGATATTGGTTTACCACTTGTCTGTTCTGGTAGAAGCATACCTATATTTATGAATTCCTTTAAACTGTTTTTACCGTGGCTATATGAAGTCCTTTTTAATTTCTTGTTAAATAACTTCTAGAGCCAAGATATCTAAAAATCTTGACTAACTAATTCGTTTTTTATTTGCAGATTGTACAGATATATGTTCATTTGGCAAGAGGTGATGCGGAAAATATTTTTCCAGCTGCCATTTCAAAGGATGGTCGATCATATAACGACCAGGTAATGCATTTTGACTGAAAAGACTTCCATCGGAGATCTCTTCTATTAACTATGTTTCATTATAAAATTTTTGTTTGCCCCGCTTTCTTCCAAATTAGTTTTACGGTAGTCAATCTAATGATTGGTACTTGTTTCAGTTGTTCACCGCTGCAGCAGAGGTTCTCAGGAAAATTGGTGAAGATGGGAGGATTATACAGGAATTTGTTGAGCTAGGTGCCAAAGCTAAAGTTGCTGCTTCCAAGGCTATGGACACGGAAGCCGTTCTTGGAGATATACCCGATGAATTTCTCGATCCAATTCAAGTACGTTTATAACATACATACATGTTGTGTGTGTTGACAGGAAATCATATACCAGTATTTTGTGTCAAAGGGAACGCTGATGGTTTCTTCTTCTTCTTTTTTTTTTTTTCGTGCAGTACACGTTAATGAAGGATCCAGTGATCTTACCGTCATCCAGAATCACAATAGATAGGCCAGTCATTCAGAGGCATCTTCTTAGTGATAGTGTATGTCTTCGTCTGCCTCTAATTTTATGGAGAAAACAAACAAATAACCACTCATTGTCCTAATCTCTTTTTGCCAATTTGCAGACTGATCCGTTCAACCGTTCCCATCTGACCGGGGACATGTTGATTCCCAACACTGAATTGAAGGCAAGAATCGAGGAGTTTATTAGGTCCCAAGAAATGAAGCGACTTGGCGAAGGCTTAAGCACGCAGAGCTCCAAGGAAACCATACAAACTTCAGATGGTCAAATGCTAATTGATTAGATATTTCAATTTTGGTGTGATAAATTAGGTTTCATATGTGAGGAAGGATACGTTATATATTTTTCAAGAGTAATATTCTAGATGCGGATTGTAATTATTTCAACGCCAATATCACATATTTATTCTTATTTTTAACATTTGCTCTTCTTGAAACCCTGTAAAGTTTCAGCGTCATCAGTTCCCTTTTGATGTTGTTGAGACTTACACTTAATACCATTATGAAACACCTTGCCACATAGAATGTTATGATTTTAGTTAGGTTGGCATACGACAATCATCATATGCTATATATTATCCTCCCTTTTAGACAAACAAATGAGAAAAACCAAAAGAAAACAATAATAATTAGTAACGGTCCACAAATGACAGTAAAAATTCTAGCAATAAAGTTTATTTTATTTTATTTAATTCATCCAAGGACGACGATTTCCATGTTCTGGGCATTCTTTTCTGTTCTTGGCGCAGTACAAGAATTTCCCATGAATAAAGCCAGGATTCTTGAACATCCCTAAGTGAAAACATACAAATATCTTACATCATAGTCATAGCTTTGGAGTTGGCAGAGCTAACTTCCCGCTTGGCGAACTCATGAGCAATTCTGATTGAACTCTTGCCGTGACGAAGCAAGAACTCGGCGAGTAGGATTTGCTGCTCTTCCAATGTCAGACCACCATGAGAGGCCTGTAGAATTTGTAAAACAGTTCAATGGAATAAATCAACCAAATTGCACAAAAAACTAATCTAGGTGGCTTACTAACAAAAGCTAGTTACTGACTGCTAGGTTTGTTATGAAGACCAAACCAGGAATCGAAGATTTTTAAAGTGAAATTCTTGCTATTACTTGAAGATCTTTTTTCTTCTCTTTGTTCATGTTCTTAAGAAGAGAACAACTAGCATTTTAAGAGCACTGGTGTTTGATACTTTGGTCCCTCTCATGAGGTGAAACTGTCATTACCAGGCGAGAAGTTCTGTCATAAAGAGCATGGTGCATGAAGATTCCAGCTGCGACTGCAGGATGGGAGGAGTCCACCATTCCATTCATGGGGATACTGCAATGCAGGTCAAAAAATCTCAGTGCCTCTTCACTGATTCCCCTACACAAAAACATGATGCAACCCTTCAACAACAACAAAAGAGGAAGATTAAGCAAGGGCATTAACGTATAATATATAATAAACAAACACGAACAAGCAAGATTTGTAGTGGTTATCCTTAATGTAAGAATTATGTCAACTGTCAGCTGCTATAGGAAGTTTACTATAATAACGATAAAGTTTACAAAAGAAAATTGTACACTCCATACTTATCTATTTTTTTTCCTCTAACATTTCTCATTATGGAAACAAAATTTACAAATATAAAATCTCCAAAAATACCTTTGACAAAAATCTCATAGGTACCTTTAATAGAACTATGCCTGATAAAATTTAGGTTTTGAGGCCCCTGGCCCGACTTCCTTAGAGGGGGGCTTCTCTGTTAAGGCGATAATGGGTAGGGCAAAGACTTGTCTATGCCAAAGCAAAACTCACTAGAGAGTTGGTAAATATTAAGCTTAGAGTATCTCCAATGTAATGCTGTATTAATTTGTCAATGTTAAATTTTTTACATTTTGGCATAAAAAACGCTCTCTAATATAGTACTATTTTTATGTTAAATTTGCCATATGCTTAACTTTGTGTAGCAAATTTCCAACCAAGTTTAATATATGGTAAATTCGGCACTTGATTTCTATTGATTGATTTGCCAACTTTTACTTTTATTTGTTACAACATTGTGACTATCAAATTATTTTAATATTAAAGGTTTGTTTTTACAAATTTCAAAGTTTAATTATTATGAAAAAAAATAAATATAGTATTTGCAATAACAATATGCATTAGGGCATAAAACAAAATAGCACATCAAGTTTGCTATTTTTATATTTTTTTAAAGCATATATAGTATTGGTATTGGCATTTACATAAAAAATAATCTTAACAAGATCATCTCTAATGCAAATGTCAATACCAATATTATATTTGTCATACAAAATGTATGAAAATAGCATGTTTGATGTGCTGTTTTATTTTGTCCTCTAAGACATAATGCTATTTCAAATGGTTTATCTACTTTTTGTCATAATTATTAAACCTTGAAGTTAGTAAAAGTAAATTTTTAATATTAAAATAATTTAAATATTAATAATAAAGTAAAAACGTACCAATCAATAGACATCACATGACAAATTTGGCACATGTTATACGCCACTAAGTGTAACATACAACAAATTTGATAACAAAAACAACATTGCATTTGGATAGTATTGTTTATATTTAAATATCAAATTTATTATTAGTAAATCAATTTAACATTGTATTAATAATACTCTAAGCTGTGATTTGAAAATAGAACTACCTACCGTGATAGTAAAATCTAATAGAGCAGAACCTAAGCAGTGTATCAGCTGAAAAACCAGAGAAGAAAATCCCATTTGCCGCAAGAGCAAAGTCATACATATTCTCATTACCGTCTACTATGGTAGACGGGCATAACCAATCCACCTCGTAAATGAAACCTAAGAATAACACATTGTCAGTTAAATTTTCACACAGATCAATGCAGATCAAATTATTCAGTTTGTATATCATAACAACTACAAAACAAAAAGGACCTTCTCCTGTGTCTTTGTTTTGTTTTTTATGATTTGAAAGCTATTTGAGAACATAATTTTGACTGTAGTTTGAACCAACTTTGTTATAGTGTTTTCCTTTCTGAATTTTAAATTTCAAATTGAACTGTGTATTCTACCCATCCATTAATCCAACATGGGTAGGGTTAATTCGATAGCCACGCGATTTTAGAGCTTTAAAGCAATCTTGAATTGAGTCCCAGATCTCAATACCTTAAAAAAAAAACTATGGTAGTTTGTTCAATAATATCGTCTGAAATTATTTAAACTACCAGCTTCAACTTCTTCTAAACAAATGATGTAAATAAAGCTTTTAGAAGTTAAGATTTGTTTTCTTAATTTTTTTATTTTTTATTTTAAATTTTTTTTCTTAATTTTTTATTTTTTATTTTAAATTTTTTTAATCACTGTTTGCTACCTTTTGGAGCCGTCGCAAGAGACGACATGAACAGACTGAAACCCAAGAGCCTCGGCAGAGCGAAGCGTGGCCGAAACATTGATGAAATCGGTGCTGCTTACGCCACCATCAACGCCAAAGAAAGCGAGTAACTCCGATTTCTCACCACTCTCCTGAACCTTTCCATCCTCGACTCCTTTATATGTGGCTCCAAAGCCTCCACTATCTCTCCCAACACTTGAACCGGCCCAGGTATGGGAACCATGTCTGATCGGTCCGACGTTCTTGTTCTTGTTCTTGAATATCGACGTCGATACCACGGTGTTCCATCTTCATCGGCCGTCGGTTTATTCTCCGGTGGCTCAGAGTTAGGGTTTGCGGATAGAAGCTCTTCCGATGAATTTATAGATTTCATTGAAAGTAAAGCGTAAGATCTTGAGGTGACATGTCTGCTTCTGAGAGTAGAATCCACTGAAGAGACCATGGATTTACGGAGTAGGGATTTGCAGGACATCATTGTTGCAGAATGTAGAAAGAAGGAGATATTTGCATGCAAAGGTAAGTTCTACGGTTTCTGGGTCAACAAGAAGCCGTAGGCAAAAATGGACACTATTAACCCTGTTTTTTATGAGGATTGTTAGGATCGCTCTTTTTTCGTTCTCTTACTTTCTTTAGGCAGAATTTGAGGTAAGGGCAAAAAAAATTTCAATTAAAAAAATGGCCTTTTTTTTTTTAACTAAAAAACACGTTTTTTTAAACAGGTAAGCTGTCTCAGTTTTTTTCAAGAAGATAAAAACAATGATTGTAAAGAAGTAAAGAACCTCTATAGGAAGAAAAAAAAAACTAGAACCATTTTAGTGTCAAAAAAAAAAAGGGAGACATTTGACCAAAAAAGCTTTTTCTTAAAGCCTTTTATAAAAATCTCCCCAACTAAATGTCTCCCTTATTACTCAAGAAAAATATCGAGAAATTATTGAAGCTCTACAGTATCTTGGCCAACAAGAAGCCATAGGCCGAAATTGACACAGTTAATATTTTGTTTTACAAGAAATGCTAAAATGACTCTCTTTCTTACTCTATCCTTTTTGGTTAAAAAAGGACAAAGTTGATAATTAAAAAGAATGAAAAAATTATAATAAAAAGAAAACGAATGGTCCTTAGTGAGGCTTTATTTGAAAATGGAAAAACATATGGCATTTGGAGTAAGATAAAGAGTAAAAAGAGTGACATTTCAAGTCACCATAGCACTTCTAATCTGGATTCTGGATTTTTTGTTTTCACTAGTAACTAAATAGGATGTCCTTGAAAAGGGGACGAGATATCTAAAAAAGGATAAAGGATAACATTGATGATCTATTAAAAAAGGACCAATAAAACAATTTCGAACTCAAATTTTTTATCCAATTTTTGATGTTTTAAATAGTATCTAACTAATTATATTATAACACTTCATTTAATAAAAATGATGTAAAAATCAATTAGATACTATTTCAAACTTTTTAAATGAAGGACATTAAAATTGGACATAGAATTTAAATCCAACAATTTCCTATCATGACAACAATGAGTGTTCTTGGCAACGTAATTGAACTAAAAATTAAAACGATTTTACTATAACATATGAGAGCTTTATATTGTAGCACTTTTAATTATATAGTTGGAACATGAATGACAAACGCAACCGATAAGTTTCGGAAACGGCATACCGCATGATCTCTCATAAACGACAACAATACAAGAAAAATTCGAGTTTTATATGATCATAAGCGACAAGATCTTCCACAAAAGGAAAAAACAACAATATATCCTATATTAAAACATAAGCAACAACTATTTTAACAAATTGAGGAGCTCAATCTTATGAATCAATAACAAAAACAACTATTTCAAGAAACAAGTAATTTTTCTTTTTTGTTGGTCATGTTTTCTCATCTTTCTTTTTTCTTTTCCTCTTACCAAACGGACCGTAGGAGATGGCAGCATATCCTATAAGGAAAATTGTATGAATGGACTTTAACGTACAAATTATTTAATGGAAAGCGACGACTCTTCCAGAAATGAGGTGAGTAGGTGATCAAATGAACAACAATAAACTTATAAAACGACGGTATATTTTGTAAACGACAATCGCTGAAAAAAGCCTAATATACAGAAGAGGACCGCGTATCCGAAACGGCAGTTCTTGTGTTATTGTTAGGGCAAACAAATAAAGAGTTAGCCTGAAAATGTCGTTTCAACTTATTAGTTTTAACTGTTATAGTATAAATCTCTTCTATATTAAAGTGTAAAATAAAAATATACTGTAATGTGAAGCTCTCACCTACTAACACCTTAACGTTTGAAACACTTTTTCCACTAGCTGCACCCTAATGTACGGTGTTTAATTTCTTGACGTCGTTGTCTTTGTAGGAGCTTAAAAGGTGTTGTCATTTTTCGATATATATCTTCTCGTCCATTGTTTTTCAATAGGTACTGTTATTATTAATCATGTCATGTGAATTAAATGGTTATAACGAGTTAAGTGAATAACTAAAGAATTTTAGGATAATTAATAAGATTAAGTTCCTATTACGTTATATTATCAATTGTTAAAATAATTTTTTTATGAGGAACGTAATTATTGAAACTTACCCATTAAAAAGAAGCACCTCTATATATACATATATATATATATATATATATATTATCATCTTACTGTTAAGGCCGTTTGTACGTCAACGTCGTTTGTATAGTCACTGTGGTTTACACATGCTGTCACTTTCCTGGATCTGTATTTACGTTTATCCGAGATATGCCGTTTCTTTAAATTATAGTCGTTTTAATAAATGCTAGAAAATTTACGACAGTGTAGAAGCATTAAAATGCTAATAAAAGATATTTCAATGAACAGTAAGTAAATGGATAAGGGAATGAATGAATGAGATGTTAGTTTTTCAACTAGGAAAATTTGAAAAATGGAGTTAAGAGAATTTGAAATTGGATTAATAATCTTTTTTTTTTTTTGTATTAAAAAAAGGTTATTTTCTGAGCACCGAAACTGTCCTAACTTTTTTCAAAAAAAAAAAAAAAAGGACTGTATCGAAGAGCGGAACCTAACCGTGGTAAAAACAAAAAAAACTGAAACTGTTTTGATGTCTAAAAAGCTAGTTTTTTTATG
>CAMOHE010045596.1:0-21060 GCA_946598075.1 Artocarpus hirsutus | reverse complement strand
TAATGAACAATTAATTTATAATCTTATTATGAACGAGCGCTCTACTGTTCAAACCTTGAATCATCACTCAAGAGAACTATTTTTCTAACTTTTATAGGGAAGG
The DNA here is from genome assembly GCA_946598075.1 of Artocarpus hirsutus. Lineage (NCBI taxonomy): Eukaryota > Viridiplantae > Streptophyta > Magnoliopsida > Rosales > Moraceae > Artocarpus > Artocarpus hirsutus. The sequence goes on along the minus strand of CAMOHE010045596.1, from coordinate 20,957 downwards.
AATAGATTCCATATCTGTATAATATTATTCCCAGCCATTTATTACATTATGTTTCCAAGATGCTAAGTAATGATCTGTGCTTACACAAATCTTACCATGCAAATCAAAAAACATAATGTCATAAATAGGAGTCTAATAAATACTTAGGATTAAGACTGTCAAATATATGATCATCATAGTGATAAATTTGAATACTCTATTTGTAACGGATGATTATTAGAGATTCATAATTTATCTAGTCCAGTCTTATATAATCTCATCATATAAAGTATCTCCAATCCAATGTCTCTACATTAATAGTCTGGATAATGACTATTTCATTATAAATGAGATTGGACCGTACTTGTAATGTTTAATTAAAGATCCCAAACTTTAATTAATTATTACGGACTATTTAGATTATTATCTATAAATTTTATCCCTAAGCATATAACATTTATATGCTAAATTTATAGTCACATAAATAACCATGGAATTTTCTTGATGTTTATAAATGTATTCATAACACATATATCAACCAAAATAATTATAAATGTCACTTTATTTATTTATTATCAAAATGTACAATGTCACAGCTTTTAGGGCACCAAACCCAACAGCATTTTGGTTGATAGCATGATCTTCCACTTACATCCGCCATAAAACATCTCCAACTAGAGATGATCCACTCGTCCAAGGCCTAAATGGATTTCCATGGATAATAATCCTGAGTAATAATAATAAAGGTAAATAAGCTGGTTAATCCATAACCTTTTTAAAAAAGTACAATTTGGTCCTCTCAATTTTTTTATTTATTTAACCAGTCTCACGGTTTAAAAAATATACGATTCTCTAGCCGTTAAGTTCGATTATTAAAAAATATTTTGATTACTTTAGTGAAGGTATGTTTGTAAAATGCCTAATATATCTACAATAGAGAAGTTATCTAATTAAAACAACTTTATCTAGATAATCTCTAAGAAAATAAATAGATTCCTAATAATTCTACAAGTTTATCTTGATTTAATTTATCCAAAATTAAATTAACTGATAAACAGACAAGAATTATCTGACCCCAATAATTCAACAAGTTTATCTTGAATTAATTTTTGTTCACAAAATTAATTCAACCGACAAACAGACATGAATTATTTGATTCTTCCAAATTTTAACCAATCTAATAAATCTGACATAAATCATCAATTATTGTAAAAGCATGCCGTATCGTTACAGGATTTTGTGAGCTAGCAAAGGGGACCAAATGGACCTATATAGTTCAAGCTCCTGATAATTATGAAACCCAATATCCCAGATATATATTTCATAATTATTAACTCCAATGCTACTCCACTAAAAGCTTGGACCTGCACTCTCGAACTCTATACAATTACGAAGCCTGTATAGCTAAGTCTCTATGACATATCATAGTGTATCATTTCCTTATAGGATTGTCCATAATCGGCTTAAGGACAAGTTCTGTCTTACCTTCCCGATTATTTTTATCTTACGTTCCATTATCTCACCATCGAAAAACTCACTATCTAAAGATAGTATACCATTCGGTTACGCCTATGTATCCAAATGGTTGAGCGCTCCAATTTTCCAATTACAGGATAACGCATATAAGAGGATATCACTACTCCTAAAGAGGAGCTATAGATTCTATATCTATGAATAATAGGTCTACGTCATCAAGAGTCATGCCTTCAACGTACGTGCATGCATACCACTATTAAGATGTGGATGTCACCCTTTGGCACATCAAAAGACATAAGTCAAGACAACGTGGCCCACTAGTCATCTCAGGATTAAGATGCAATACAAATGATTGTCTAAAATGAATTGATTTGCCAAGACAGAATTATTAATCCAAATCAATTCACTTTATATCCCGATCTAACACATCGTCACCTATGACAACACGCCAATGTTTCTATTCACAGAGTCCACCTCCGATGGTCAAGACAAACCATCTTTCAATAGGGATATAGACAACATAACAATCTTTATATGAATAAAGCGCCTAACTTTATTCCCTCGATTGCGGATCTTATGTTTTAGACCGTCACCTTAACAATCGTATCTTATGTATAATCTATCCATCATATGCCCAATACTTAAAGGTTTAGACCGACAGTCTCAGACTATTGTTTGCTTATCATACATTCAACAAATATGAACGTAAAGAGGATAAGATTTTGTATATAAATAAGAAATGATTTCTTTATTGATAAAAATGTCTCCAAAAACTCATTACATTTTTACTCCTTAGGGCATATATGTCTAACAAATGTAACACCGTGATCATACTTTATCCTTTAAACTCTCCATGATTCAAGAGTCAGTACGACACTTTTCTTAATTTCTGGTGACATATTTACCAATCTATTTATCATGGTTGACATACCATGCATGGAGTGATAATCACATACTATTTATGATACATAAATTCGTATGCATAGCATAGTACACACAGGTACCTATTTTATATACACACAGGTATTCATCATTATACACACAGGCACATAATTTATTGTACATACCAATACATAACATGTTATACACTCAGGTATTTCAATCATATACTCACTAGTATCCATACTATGCCCCTCGGTATTCATTTCATAGCAAACACACAAGTTCATACCAAAAAATATACTCAAGTATACATGTACATACATTTTATACCTATATTTTCATACTGTAGGTGGGAAGGGTACTTACTTATTTTTGTGAACCGAAAAATCGACTTCGGTCTCCTTTCTTCTAGGCTCCTAGAATCCTGTTAGCCAATTACAAAACTATTAGCCAATTTTGCTACGTTTCGTTACAAAATGTTCATTGCTTAATTAGTCGAGTTGCATAACTATACACAACCTTGAAAATCACTGGTTTCCTTATTTCTATCTAACTCTACCCTATTGTCATTTACGAAGGACGGGAATCTTTCTAATCATTTTCTTTTTCTTATTTGAGACATTTCAGAGCAATTCGAGTTATTTGGGCAAAAATGACGATTTTACCCTCCTTGACCCTACTAACATACTCGAGCTCGATTCGTTATTTTAACAAAAATAGTCACATATTAACTTTAAAATAATGTCCTAGTGGCATGTATCTCTTTATTTCACACTTATGCCCCCTTTTTTTATAAAACTTTACAATTTAGCACATAAACTGAAAATTTTGATAATTTTATCCTCGGGGCTAAAATTTTTCTCTTTGAACCAAATTTTCCTATTTTTTATAAGAAACATTTTTACTTAAGGTATCATACCTTAAATCATTTTGAAAAATGATATTTTTGCCATTTTAACACTTTTTTACTTTTAACAAATTCTTGAAAAATCAAAAACTCACAAACGGTTGAGTTTTTCGATGAATCGTTTACATTACCTAATAGTTTTGTCAAGATCTACAACTTTAGTGTTTTAACTTTTCTCAAAATCTCACTGTACAGGGTGTTTTTGGCTATTTTTTAATTCTGTCGAAAAAGAACTTTTTCTTTCAATTTAGTCCCTAAGGCGTTTTTATAAAAATTTATTTCAAAATTACAATTATACCCCTGTAGAAACCGTTCCATCCTTTGTTTAAATCATTCTCATGCTCAAACCTCATTTTTGCAAAGACTAACATCAAAACTACAAAAATATTATTTTTTGCAAAAACTACCATTTTGCAATATAAACCAAAATTTCACAACTTAAACATGTCATACATCATATATACATGAAATTTCATCAAATACATGCTCAAGAACTCACATGGGTTTAAAAGAATAAAAATCAAAACAAAATTCATAAAATTTTAAAACTTTAAAATCTAAAACTTACCAAAATAACACTCTTTTGGTTTCTGGCCTTCAAAATTTCTTTGAACTCCCTCCTATGCTTCCTTTTTATGCAAAAATACCATGGATTAATTTTCCCCTTCTACCCATGAAAAATCCCTTAAAAACTTGTTAAAAAGTTTAGGATTTTATCTTAAATCTTGTGGAAAATCTTTGAGCTTGCTTCTAAAACTTGTCTTGGGGTTATTTTTGCAAAGTGTGAGGTTGAGAAATTTTTTTTTGAAAGCTTTTTCAATGGTTGCCGAGTATGGGAGGAAGAAGAAGAAAATGGAATTTTTGATAAACTTAAATTAAATGCTTGTTTATCTCCTTTGTTGACTCATGGTAATCCATGAGTATACCCCTAGGTGGCATAAGGTGATTGTGCCACTTTTCTAGACATGTGGCCCAATAGAAAGCTAAGGAGTGTCCATTTTGTGGAGCTAAAAATTTACACTAAGTAATTTTTTATCACGCAGTATTTTTCTTATACTGCCATGGCCACATCAGTGTACTTTATATTCTTAGACTGTATAAGAATATTTAACTTACTTTTTGTTCACTTTTGGAGGCCAAATATGGCATTTTTTATATCTGTGTTTTCACTTAGCAGTACACTTATACTGCTTCGGCCTCCTTTTTACCCCTGATTAGGGTTTGGACAACTTCTATATCCTATTTACATTCTAATCACCCATTCGTTTATATCATAATTTTACAATTAATCGTGATATAAAATTCATGTTATGAATATTATTTACAACTTTCTAAGTAATTAAACTCATAAAATCTGTATTTTTACCATCTTCAACATTGCATCACATTTGTCATAAAATTTGCAATGAATACCGCTCATTCACACTTTATCGCAATTTTTACAAAAATCATATTTTCTTTAAGAGTAAATTCATTAATTAAACCCAATCAAATATTAGGTTTATTCATGAGATTTTCTCGGTCATTACAATTTACCCTCCTTAAGAATTTTCATCCTCAAAAATAAAAAACAATTTGGGGTGGCATTTCCTCATTTCATCCTCTCGTTCCCACGTTGCCTCTTCCACTTATTGGTGGCACCATAGAACTTTGACGAGAGGTATCTTCTTATTCCTTAGTTCTTTTTCCTCTCGTGCCAGTATTTGAACTGGTTTCTCTTCATAAGACAGGTTTTCCTCTCGTGCCAGTATTTGAACTGGTTTCTCTTCATAAGACAGGTTTTCCTGCACGTCAATTTCCTCTAGCTATAGAACATGTGAAGGATCTGGTACATACTTCTTTAGCATGGACACATGGAATATGTTGTGTACCGATGCTAGATCAGAGGGTAAGGCCAACTTATAAGCTACATTGCCTACCCGTTCCAAGATTTCAAATGGTCCAATGTATCTTGAGCCGAGCTTTCCTTTCTTTCCAAATCTAATCACTCCCTTCATTGGTGTCACCTTTAAGAAGACCAAATCCCCTACTTGGGATTCCAGGGGTCTTCGTCGCTGATCTGCCTAGCTCTTCTGACAACTAAAGGCAGTTTCCATTCGTTGACAGATTAATTTCATATCCTCCGTCATCCTTTACACAAAATCTGTAGTCGATAATGTCTTTTCTCCTGTTTCATACCAATGCAGTGGTGATCTGCATTTTCTTCCATAAAGTGCTTCATAAGGAGCCATCCCTATGGAAGCTTGATAGCTATTATTGTAAGCAAACTTGATCAATGGAAGCTTTTTGTCCCATCCTCCTTTGAAATCTAGCACACAGGCTCTCAACATATCTTCTAAAGTTTGAATGGTCCTTTCTGATTGACCATCTGCTTGAGGGTGGAAAGCTGCACTAAAGGTCAGCTTTGTTCCCATTGCTTGGTGAACGCTCCTCTAGAATTTAGAAGTAAACCGACCATCTTGATAAAAAATGATAGATTTCAGGACTCCATGATATCTAACTATCTGGGCTACATATAGTTCAGCTAGTTTTTCCACAGAACTGTTGAGTTTGATGGGTAAGAAGTGAGCTGATTTTGTCAATCTATCAACAATTATCCATATAGCGTTGTGTCCACCCATAGTTCTGGGTAGCTTGGTTGCCAAATCTATAGTTATTTGGTCCCATTTCCATTCAGGAATTTTGATTTTCTGTAATTCGTCTGCCGGCCGTTGATGCTTAGCTTTCACCTTTTGGCATGTAAGACATTTGGCGACAAATCGTGCGACATCATTCTTCATTTCGTGCCACCAATAGCATTCTTTTAGATCTTGGTACATCTTAGTAGCTCCTGGATGAGCCACATGGTGCTTCATGAGCTTCTTCCAATACCTGCTTCTTTAATCCTTCATCATTGGGAATGCATATTCTGCCCTTATAACGGAGGATACCATCTGTCAAGATGCTAAATTCTGTTTCCTTGTTCTCATGAACCTCATTCCTGGCTTTGAGTAGCGACAAATCTGCTTCTTGTCACTCCTTTAAGCTCTCCAAGATAGTTGGTCGAAAAGATAAAGTAGCTAATCTTCCAATGAATAGCTCTATTCCTGCTTCCATTAAGTCCTTCTGAAGAGGTTTTGGAATTAACTGCATCATCGCAATGGAGGACATTGTTCTACGACTAAAGGCATCGGCTACTCGGTTAGCCTTTCCCCGGTGATACAAAATTTTACAATCATAGTCTTTAACTAACTCTAGCCATCTTCGTTGTCTCATGTTGAGCTCCTTCTGCGTGAAGATATACTTTAAACTCTGATGGTTCGTATAAATTTCACACTTAGCTCCATACAGGTAGTGACGCTATATCTTCAACGCAAATACAACCGCCCTAACTCTAAGTCATGCGTCGGATAATTCCTTTCATGATCCTTTAGTTGTCGAGATGCGTACGCAATCACCTTTCCATTGTGCATCAATATGGCTCCTAGTCCCGTTTTCGATGCATCGCTGTAGGTCACAAAATTTTCTAGGTCTGGATTAGGTATTGTTAGCACTGGTGCGCTTGTAAGTCACCTTTTTAACTCTTTGAAACTTTCTTCACACTTCTTAGTCCATTCATACTTTGCTGCTTTTCGTGTAAGTGCAGTGAGTGGTGCTGCAAGTAGGGAAAATTCTTCTACAAAATGTCGATAGTAGCCCGCTAAACAGAGAAAACTTCTAATTTTGGTTATGCTTTTCGGTGTAGGCCACTTATTCACCACTTCCACTTTGGAAGGATCGACAGATACTCCTTCTCGTGTCACCACGTGTCCAAGGAAATGAACCTTCTCCAACCAAAACTCACATTTTGAGAACTTGGTGTACAATTGATGCCTTCTCAATTGTTGGAGTGCGATTCTTAAATGCTCCTCATGTTCCTCTAGCATTCTTGAATATATGAGAACATCGTCGATAAAAATGATGACGAAGTTATCGAGGTATTCCTTGAAAATCCGGTTCATAAGATCCATAAAGGCTGCCAGGGCATTGGTCAGTCTAAATGGCATAACGTAGAACTCGTAATGCCTATAACGTGTTTGGAACGCCGTCTTCGGTATATCTTCTTCTTTAACTCGAAGTTGATGATATCCTAAGCGTAAATCTGTCTTTGAGAATATTGACTCTCCTTTTAGTTGATCAAACAAATCATTGATCCTTGGGAGTGGATACTTGTTCTTAATCATGACTTTGTTTAGTTCTTGGTAATCAATATACATTCGTAACGTTTCGTCCTTCTTCTTGACAAATAGAACAGGCACCTCCCATGGGGAATGACTTGGTCGGATGAACCCCTTGTCCAATAATTCCTTTAGTTGTGCCTGAAGTTTCTTGAGTTCCTCTGGAGCTATTCAATATGGCGCCTTCGAAATCGAGGTCGTGCCAGGCGTCAATTTGATCTTAAATGAAATCTTCCGTTCTGGTGGCAAGCCTGGCAACTTGTCGAGAAATACATCAATGAATTCCCTTACTATGGGAACATTCTCTAGTCCTAACTAAGCTTTTTGATCTTTTCTTATCACATTCACCAGATAACCGGTGCATCATCCTTCCAACATTTTCCTTGCCTTCAACACTAAAATCAGCACCTTAGGAGCCTTGGGAGTTTTCCCTTAATACACGAACTTTTCACTCCCGTGAGGTCAGAATGTAACCTTGTGGTGTCGACAATTAATCTTAGCTGCGTATTTTCCAAGAAAATCCATTCCTAGGATGACATTGTAATCTTGTATATCGATTATTATCAAATCAATATACAATTCCCTTCCACAAATGATTATCGGTACATGACGTAACTAATAATCAGAACTTAATACCTCCCAAAAGGGTAGTGTAGTTTTAAAGGTTTGCTCTATCCTATCTCCTTTACTTCCTATTCGTTTTGCAAATTTAAGTGATGCAAACGAATGTGTTGCTCCAGAATCAAACAAAACATATGCATCAGTGTTGGCAATAGAAAACTGACTTGTCACCACCCATGAGGTTCCTGCGTCTTTTTCCTTCATCATGTAGGCATAAATTTGCCCACTTGGTTCCGAAGCTTCTAGTCGCCCTTGACTGACACTAGGACCTTCAATCTATGCCTGAACTTGAACTGCATGCAGTTGGTTTCTTGAGGCCTTTTCTAAGCCTGATTGTTCTAACTTTAGGGATTAGAAAAACAAGTTCTAGCGTAGTGCCCTTCTTTTCCACAGATATAGCACTTGTTTGTGCCAGCCTTGCATTCCCCTACATGTCTTTTCACACATTGACTGCAAAGGGGTTTGTTATTCCCTCCACCATTAATCCTCTTCTAGGGTTGACCCTTTGGGTTCCTTGAACTATTCACGTTCCATTTCCTTTTATTATTAACATTGCGGCTGCATCCCACTAGAAGGTTCTGAGATGGCCCTTGACCTGAGGCACTTTCTTGTCCTTTTACCTGGACAGCTTGACTCTGCTTGGCTAAGGCTCTCTCCTCCTTTTGAGCTTTAAAAATCCTGGCTCTTTCCTCCTTATCACGGGCAATTTTGAACTTAGCTCTGGTCGCCCGTTCAATGCAATCCTCCACATCACTAGTAGCTTGCCCTCCACTATCAACTACAAGGGCAATGTAGGTTCTAAACATTCTCATCAATCTTCTTATTCGTTCCCGATTAGTAGGTACTAACTCGGGATAAAGCCGTGCTAGCTGGTTAAACCTCTTTACAGCATCAGCTGCGGACATGTTGCCTTGCTTAAAATTATTGAATTCTTCTTGTTGGGCCGCCATGGTTTTCACATTAAAGTAAGCCCTGTCGAATTCTTTCACAAAATCCGACCATGACATTTCGTCAACATTTCTTTTGCGTTCTACTGACTCCCACCATCTCCTGGCATCTTTAGTGAGAGAAAACGAAGCGCATAGGACTTTCTCATGGTCACTAAGCCCCATAAATTTCAATATCCTTTCTATACCCATAAGCCAATCATTGGCCTCTAGTGGGTCTGTAGATCCATCAAACTCCGAAGCCTTCATCCGTCAAAATCTTTCATAAAATTCGGTTGTGGATACTACCGGAACAGCTGGGACTGCTCGATCCACTTACTGTGGCAGTGGTACTGGGGGTGGCCTGTCCACTCGTGCTTGGGGTATGGGGTTTTGGTTAGCTAACTATTCCCGTAAACCTTGCATTTCCTGCTCGTGAGCTTGGAGCTTATGTTGTAGTTCCATAATCATGGCTATTAAATCTGAATTCATCGGTCCTCTGGGTGTATCCGCCATCGATATAAATCGTTATATACCTATCATTAATTTCGTTACCATGTTAGCATATACTATTAACTTAATAGTATCCAATCCATAAGTGCATATATTTTAAATATCATAATACATGCAACATACACAATTACATGAACTCAATATCTTGCTTCATACATTTCATTTCCTTTATCTTCATACATTTCATTTCATGAACCTCTTTCATTTCTTTTTTTGTTTTACATCCTTCATAACAATACATGTACAACTAACATACATACTTTCTTTCCTTCTACACATAAACTATTCATATCATTTCCGGGAGCGGAGCAGTTATCACTTCTGGCTACATATACCCTATTGCCAGGAAGGATACCACTTGCCGGACATACATACATATACAAAGGCAACAAAGCCCAAAACTATGCTAATCCCTCATCTATGTACATCACAAGACACAAAAATTCTCTCATAAGTTCTTTTTAGTCAAACTTGACTCCAGACATGTGGCTTTGTTCGGGATCCTCCTCGGGGGTCCTCTTCATCTAAGTCAGTAGATTCGTCATCACTTATGATTATAGGCTCATGCGGCACGGGCTCTTCATCACAGTTATCATCACCATCATCATCATCATCATCGTCATCCTCTTCCATATCCACTGGGGGATCTTCCAGAGGTGCGACCACATTCTATTCTGCATGTAATATCACCATAAGCAAGTTGTGGATGCTGAGAAAGTTTCCTGGATACTGCATTTGCTGTTGGACTGCATCAGGTAGATCTCTTCAAACAAGATCGCAAATACACCGTAAAGGTATTTCTGGTGGTATCAATGGCATCATCGTTCGGCGAAACCTCAAAATATAGTGATCTACCGGCTCACCAACATATCTTCCCCACAAGGGTTCTATTCGTAGATACAATCAACATCTCCAGTCCGCCCACAACATCGGAATCATTTGGACGTGTATGGCATCTGCTGGGGGTAAGGGTGCAAACTCTGCTTGGATCTGTCCTCTAAAACCCTGTCAGTCCCTTGGTTGCTCATTGGGTTCAATAGTACCTGGAGGTACAGTGGCGTATGGCAAGCATCAAAAATCACCTTAACTGCATGAAGCCATTCGGTCAGCACCATAGGCTGTCGACTCCCATAGTATCACAGTGGCATCGCATCTTGGAAGGCAATACTTGCTCTTCGGTCAGCCTCTATGTCACGGTTATGATGTGGCTCCGTCATATACTATATTTATTATCGTAATTAATATAATAATGCCATACATAACAGTATTGAACATTCTTATATTTAAAATTAAGCTATCTTACTTGAGCTATGGCAATGGAGCAGATGACAATATGTAGTAAGATGGCAAAATTTTTGCTCTGATACCAACTATCACAACCTGCTTTTTCGGGCTGTGATAAAACTCTTTCTTACTTACATTAAGACGAAAATTTAGAAATTTTTTTTTTGAAACTGAGATATAAAATTTACTTACAATAATTTTGGTAACTTTCAAAATACTTTCACACATTTATATTTGCATAATTATTCTTACTTTTACAACATTTTACTTTTTAAACATTTTACTTTTTAAACATTCTATTTCAAAACACCTTAAAATATACACAGCGGAAATATTCAGTAGCGGACTCCATACCCGATTTGCACACATCATCCGTCCACCAGCTCATCATTAAGATTTATTCTGACCTTCTCGTTGGAATACTTACAGGATAAAATACTTAATGAGCTAACGCCCAGTAAATCCCTTAAATCCTACATGGACATTCAAATAAATGCATGATTCAATTATGCTTTCTTATAAACTTTCTTTATCATCATCATTTCTTATCTTTAGCTAGGGCCCAAGTGTTCGTACCATTGTACAATTTCAGTTAGGTTTACGTAACACCGTGACTATACTTTATCCTTTAAACTCCCTTAAATTCAAGAGTCGGTATGACACTTTTCTTAATTTTTGGTGACATATTTACTAATCCATTTATTATGGTTGACATACCATGCATGGAGTGATAATCACATGCTATCCATGATACATAAATTCGTATGCATAGCATAGTACACACAAGTACCTATTTTATATACACACAGGTATTCATCATTGTACACACAGATACGTAATTTATTGTACATACCAATACATAACATGTTATACACTCAGGTATTTCAATCGTATACTCACTGGTATCCACACTATACCCCTAGGTATTCATTTCATAGCAAACACACAAGTTCATACCTTAATATATACTCAGGTATACATGTACATACATTCTATATCTAAATTTTCATACTGTAGGTGGAAAGGGTATTTACTTGTTTTTGTGAATTGAAAAATCAACTTCAGTCTCCTTTCTTCTAGGCTCCTAGAATCCTATTGGCCAATTACAAAACTATTAGCCAATTTTGCTACGTTTCGTTACAAAACGTTCATTGCTTAATTAGTCGAGTTGTATAACTATACACAACCTTAAAAATCACTGGTTTCCTTATTTCTATCTAGCTATACCCTATTGTCACTTCCGAAAGGTGGGAATCTTTCTAATCATTTTCTTTTTCTTATTTGACACGTTTCACAGCAATTCAGGTAATTTGGGCAAAAATTACGATTTTGTCTTCCATGACCCTACTGACCTACCTGAGCTTGATTCGTTATTTTAACAAAAATAGCCACATATTAACTTTAAAATAATGTCCTAGTGGCTCGTATCTCTTTATTTCACACTTATGCCCCCTTTTTATAAAACTTTACAATTTAGCCCCTAAATTGAAAATTTTGACAATTTTGCCCTCAGGGCTAAAATTTTTCTCTTTGAACCAAAATTTCCTATTTTTCATAAAAAACATTTTTACTTAAGGTACCATACCTTAAATCATTTTGAAAAATGATTTTTTTTTGCCATTTTAACACTCTTTCACTTTTAACAAATTCTTGAAAAATCAAAAATTCACAAACGGTTAAGTTTTTCAACGAACCTTTCGCGAAAATTAATTGTTTTGTCAAGATCTACAACTTTCATGTTTTAACTTTTTCTAAAATCTCACTATACATGAGTGTTTTTGGCCATTTTTCAATTCTACCGAGAAAGAACTTTTTCTTTCAATTTAGTCCCTAAGTGGTTTTTATAAAAATCCATTTCACAATTGCAATTATCCCCCTACAAAAATCGTTCCATCCTTTGTTTAAATTATTCTCATGCTCAAACCTCATTTTTGCAAAGACTAACATCAAAATTACAAAAATAATATTTTTTGCAAAAACTACCATTTTGCACCATAAACCAAAATTTCACAACTTAAACATGCCATAGATCACATATGCATGAAATTTCATTAAATACATGCTCAAGAACTCACATGGGTTTAAAAGAAAAAAAATCAAAACAAAATTCATAAAATTTTAAAACTTTAAAATCTAAAACTTACCAAAATAACACTCTTTTGGTTTCTAGCCTTCAAAATTTCTTTGAACTCCCTCCTATGCTTCCTTTTCATGCAAAAATAGCATGGATTAATTTTCCCCTTCTACCCATGAAAAATCCCTTAAAAACTTGTTAAAAAGTTTAGAATTTTACTTTAAATCTTGTGGAAAATCCTTGAGCTTGCCTCTAAAACTTGTTTGGGGTTATTTTTGCAAAGTGTGAGGTTGAGAAATTTTTTTTTTTGAAAGCTTCTTTAATGGTTGCCGAGTATGGGAGTAAGAAGAAGAAAATGGAATTTTTGATAAACTTGCATTAAATGCTTGTTTATCTCCTTTGTTGACTCATGGTAATCCATGAGTATACCCCTAGGTGGCATAAGGTGATTGGGCCACTTTTCTAGACATGTGGCCCAATAGAAAACCAAGAAGTGTCCACTTTGTGGAGCTAAAAATTTACACTATGTAATTTTTCGTCACGCAGTATTTTTCTTATACTGCCGTGGCCACATTAGTGTACTTTCTATCCTTAGACTGTATAAAAATATTTAACTTATTTTTTGTTCACTTTTAGAGGCCAAATATGACATTTTTTGTATCTGTGTTTTCACTTAGCAGTATACTTATACTGCTTCGGTCTCCTTTTTACCCCTGATTAGGGTTTGGACAACTTCTATGTCCTATTTACATTCTAATCACCCATTCGTTTATATCATAATTTTATAATTAATCGTGATATAAAATTCATGTTATTGGATATTATTTACAAATTTCTAAGTAATTAAACTCATAAAATCTGTATTTTTACCATATCCAACATTGCATCACATTTGCCATAAAATTTGCAATGAATACTGCTCATTCACACTTTATCGTAATTTTTACAAAAATTACAATTTTTACAAAAATCATATTTTCTTTAAGAGTAAATTCATTAATTCCCAATTAAATATTAGGTTTATTAATTAGATTTTCTCAGTCATTACAGTTCAAGCACTTCTATATTTATCTAGATAGTCTCAATCTAATGGCAATTTTAATTAAAAGTAAGAAATTAAACTAAGCTAAAATGAAAATAATAAAAATAAAATCAACAGAATAATTCAAATTAAGTAACAAATATTAAAAAGAGTCTAGAGGAACTATTTCACCTAGATATCATTATGCTTGATAATTGCCTAGATTATTGTCAATTTAATTTCCCTAATTTACTGGCTAAGAACACTCATGTATCTCAACTTTGCTTTCCCAAGTACACATGTGAGAAATGCCCAAATTGATTAATTCTAATATCTCTATTTAGAACCAATTATTAAGGACTCATTAAGTGCATGTTCTATTAATTACCCACAAAGAGAATCATATGTCTCTTAACTTCATAATTTTCAAGATTGTGTTTCCTAAACCTGTATTTAAAATCCTCCTCATCCAAGTAATAATCCTAAATATAAAATCAACTAATTTGTAATCAATCATCTAGAGGCATTAAAATCAAGAAAACACAAATAAATGTAAACAAATTAAATTGCAATAAAATTATCCAAACACAATTTCAATTTGGGTCCACAGCCTCTAGGCAAAGAAATTTAGCTACTCATAAGTATAAACAAATCCCCAATCACAAACCAAAGCATGAAAATAAAATCCATAACAATTTACAAGGATTTTCAAAAGATAGAAAAGAGAGAAGAGGTAAATTAATTGGTTGACCTTGGATGATCCTCTAGCTCTTTTTTCCTCTTTGGAATCCCAATAGTTGCGATGAAAGACCAAAATCAGCTCCCCAAAAAGGTCTTTTGCAAATACTAAAATAGCTATTTAAAGCTATCCAAAGACTTAAGAACATTCCCTTAAAATCTACCTCAAAAGCAAGACAATTCGTTGGATCCGAGAAGGAAGCGTGCAAGGGCACTGAATAATGGGCGTGGCAATGCGCATTTGTAAATCATGGGTCTGGGCCAAAAACAGAGATGCTTGGCCATGAGACTTAAAATGGTGCTATCGCACGTGTTGCTTTCCAAGTAGACCTAATCTACCACTTGCGCAGCCGTGAAACTTAAGAGGCATTGGAGCGCCCGCTCCCTATTCCTCTGTGCTGGGGCGCCAATTTTGTGGTGCTAGGGTATGAACTTGGTGTCTCTTAAGCCTTCAAATCCTGTGAACTTAGCTTTTTTTCCTATTAAAACATATAAATTAATAGAGAAATAAAAATAAAAATAACATAAAAAATATTTAAAAACATAATTGACTAAACTTTATTCAAACTTAAATAAACATAAAAACTACCGAATTATTCAAAAATTAACAAAATATATATGTTAGGATGACTAATAAAATCATTCTATTGACTAATTGTGAAGATTAAAACAATCACCACTACATATAGGTGATACGCCATCATCAAAATATAAGACGATGATTTGCCGATCTATTGTCATATCAAAAGTCATAAAATGTCTATAGTTTTCCCAATAATTTTTACATTTTAAATGTCACACATGATGCATTACCATGTATTCTAGTTCGTCCAGATATAAGACTAGATGACGGCTAAGTGCGATCTAGTTTGTACATTTAACGAATGTTTCTTTAATTAATCGTTGTTAAATGTACTATGTTGAAGAAAAAACTGTTTTAACGAGGTTCGTTTGGAGTGATTTGGCCTCAAAATTTGTTGATTTTGGTCAACTATGTTACATATTTGCAAACAACAATCGAGATCAAATACACATTGATGTCAACAAAAAATAAATAAACAACATTAAATTTGATATTAGAATTATTTCAAAGTAACAAGAATAATAGTATTAAAATAGTTTATAAAGTGCATAGTACGTGATCACTTCTTTCTCTTTCCTTTATTGTTTTGTTCAACGTAAATCTATTCAATATCTAAACAAACTAATAGAGTGTTTGGCTATTGGTGAGAACCATTTTTATTGTAGTATATGAGAGTTTTACACTATAGCAACTTTTTTTCTTTTTACTGTAGCATGTGAGAGCTTTACACTGTTCATAACTAAGTTTATAGTTCACACCACCTTTAGCCAAACACAAGTTAAAATAATCATTGTCAAAAATATCAACCTTCTCAATGAGTAGCAATCCTTTGATAAAAGATAGAAAGTCATTAAAAATAGCATCATTCTCTTTAGCATTATGAATTGCTCTCAGCTTCATTGACATAACTGAAGACAACTCCAAATCTTTGAAATTTCTTGTACACAAAACTTGTTTGTTTGCCATGCCATAATGAATGAACTATTTTCATAACCCAATCGTCTAAAGTCCATCAATGTAGTGCCATCACTATCAATTTCACATAATTATTGCTCACCTCACATGCACTTAAAAGTGGCAGCCCCAATCCAAGTTCTCACATGTCATTGACAAAATCATGATAGTTCATTGTTTCTGTTGGGATTGGTGTCCTATAAGCTACGACATTGTACATATTGTTAATAAATAAATAAAGTTACATTTATAATTATTTTGGTTGTTTATTTGTATTATAAATGCTTTTATAAATATCAAGAAAATTTCATGATTATTTATGTGACTATAAATTTAGCATATAAGTGTTATATATTTAGGGACAAAATTTATAATTAATAATCTAAATAATGTGTAATAATTAATTAAAGTTTGGAATATTTAATTAAATAGTACAAGTAGGGTCCAATCTTATTTAGAATGAAATAGTCTTATCCAGGCTATTATTGTAAAATTAGATTTGAGGTATTTTATATATTGAGATTATATAGGACTACAGCAGATAAATTATGAATCTATAATAATCATCCGTTATAGATAGAGTATTCAAATTTATCACTATGATGATCATATATTTGATAGTCTTAATCCTAAGTATTTATTAGACTCATGTTTATGACATTGTTTTTCTTGACTTGCATGATAAGATTTGTCTAAAAGCAGATCATAATTTAGCATTTTGGAAACATAATGGAATAAATAGTTGGAAATAATATTATATAGATACAGAATCTATTCCTTCCTTATGGAAGTTGCAAAATAGCTCTCTTGAGTGATGATTCGAGGTTTGAACAATAGAACGCTCGTTCATAATAAGATTATGAATTAACTATTTGTTAGAGAATTATTGAAACTCAAGAATAAAGATGTAATAACAGAGGTAAACAAAAATTGAACCTAGCTCTTATTATGAAATATTTATGGAGGACTAACTTGTATGTAATGATAATATCAATAGACTACTCGCTATTTTTTGAGTAATTTTCATTATAATCTCAAGAATTTAGTTTTAGCTTTTTAGTAGAGTAACACTGAAGCTAATAATTTGGCACATTAATTAAAAAAGTATAATTAATTTTCAAATTTATTGAAACTTGGGTTATAGGTCCATAGGTCCCAAATACAATCTCTATAACACTGTAGTGGATTTAATGCATAGGATGAATTATATATTTAATTTGAAATTATTGAATTTTGAATTAATTATTTCACACTTGAAATATTAATGTGAGATAGAAAAATATTCTTTGTGACACATAATATAATGTGATAAATGTTGTCACATTTAACTAAGCATTAGTTAAATTAATTAATTGATTAATGAGATTAATTAAATATGTTTTAAATTAAATTATTTATTAATATTTGAATGATGAGATTATTTAAATATAATTTTAATTTTTGTTGTGACACATGTGTGGTGGGACCACATTTTTTCTTTTCCAACATATACACAAAGTTAAATTATTAATTAATTTAAAATCTATTCTTGAATAAATATGATTTATTTTTAAATTAATATATATATATATATATATTTATATATATAAGATTTTAATTATATTATATATATATTACATATAAGAAATTCTTCTTAACGTTTTACGTGATTCTCTTTTTTTTTTTAATGATATATATATATATATATATATATATGTATCTATATGTATCTAGAATCACGTTAGTGATTCAAATTCAAAAAAAAAAAAAAAAAAGATAAGGAACGTGGAGTATATCCCTTCCCCATATATCTAATAGGGTGGTTATTTTAAATTTAAAATAATTAAAATTAATTAAAAAATAACTAACTACTCAGATATAAAAAGATAAAGATAATGTTTATCTCATCAATCTTTCACATAACTTTTAGAAAAAACTAAGAGTATTTTCTCTAAAAAAATGTATGCTATCTCATGTGTTGAGTACATAGTAGATCTAAAATAGTGTGAGGTTAATTTATTCTTATAGCTTGACGCCCACTCGTCTTTCCATTGGCGTGGAAGCTTGGCTTGAAAGATCGTGGTGTTAAAGAGGAAAGCTAGAATACCCTGATAGGTCTTCAAAAGGTTTGTAAAAATTCTCAAAGCTTTCAATTATTAATAAAAATTATACAGTTATTCCCAATGAACAAATTTTTCAAAAAAATTTTATTTGTCAATGGTTTGTTCCTTTTGCTCCGTTTCATATTTAATTCAAACAGTTCATTTATTAGGTTCGTGCCTTTTTTGGAGTAAACATGCATAGCATCGACACAAAAACTTATACCACTATTTATGATAGGGTGTTTCCCATCTCTTTCATGGGTGTAGAAGGTATAGCCATTTATTGAGTACGATGTATATCTCATAATTTTTGACAATAATCCTCGCACTAGCTTTATAATTAAGTCGTATGAGACATTTTCATTTCGATAATTACGAGCTTTAGCATAAATATGTTTTCTTATCTACTCTTTTAAAGTTTCAGTTGCCCTCATCTCATAACAAGTTATCGTTTCTTTAGCTTTTTAGGTTTGTCTCTTTTAATTTTGTGGACCTTGACGAATGGTTTTATTTCACGAGTATTGTGCAAAACGTGTAGACAAGCCTTTTCCTACACCTTGCAAGAAACTAAGGACCCAAAGATTCACCTTTAGGCTCAATATTTACCTTATTTGAAGAACCTATTGTTATGGCATTAGACAAGTATTCATAGCAAAATTCAACATATTCTTTCACTACATAACTTTCTACAGTTCAAATTTTGATTTTTGATATAACTCTTTCATCTCTTCATGTATGTTTCAAAGCATACATCCACCTCAAATACATAAGCCCATAAAGTCTGACTTTGCAAACTAAGTGTATTAATAGATGAATCATAATGTTGAAAAACGATAAGAAAATATTTCTCAATCACGCACAAGGTTTTTGCCAACTCCAATTGTATTGTATCTAGCATCATTGGATCTATACCTTGAAGTATATAGAGTTACAGAACAAACAAAACTTGATGAGTTCATAACACACCTCCATTGTTAAAATTCTATGCAAAGCAGGTGGCAACAATTATTGCATCTAAGTGTGACAATCATATGTCTTCATGTCAATAAACAAGCTTCAAGTCTTTTATCGGCACCAAGTTGTTGAAGTTAGAAGAATAACATTTCAACATTTCAATCAAAACAATCCATTTCACAAAAATTTTCTTCCCCTTTATCTCAAGAATGTGTACTTTGTGAAGGTAAATAAGTGCAAATACCTTTTTTTTAGCCAAATCACCTCTAATACTCATATCCATCAGATTCAACTATGCATTGAGAAAGTATTTTGTTTTATTATGAATGGCAATATAATTGCTAATGATTTACAAACATTCTTCTCAATATGTATGATATACAAGACGTTGAATGAAAGTTGTACTTTAATATAGAAGTTAGAAGGAAGATGATTTCTTCTTTCAAGGCTTTTTCTTAGTGTTTTTTTTTTCTTTTTTGCTTTTTCCTATTTCCACTTGTCAAAAACCACTTTCAAATTCCTAACATCTCATCGCTGGTAGAATGATCACCCATTAACAATCTTCAATAAAAAAATTTGTTGGGAAAGCCACCTATGGCAATATAGTCAAAAAAAAAAAAAAAAAAAACCAAAACAAAACAACTTTCCTTCTTTATGTGATAAAATAGGATCCTCCAAAAAAAAAAAATCTAACAATGCCAACAACATAAATAGTCAACCACAGTACATACAACAATAGAATAAAATCAATCACAACGGGACGACACTGATTTTTACGTGGAAAACCCTCCAATATGAAGGGAAAAACCACGAGACCGTAGTCGCTATCAACTTCCACTATAACAAATAGTGGGCTTACAAATTTCTTCTTTAGATATAACTAAAGGCTTACAATCATCAGCATAATTATCAATCTTGACTAACAAAGTTATCATCTAAGAAGATAGATTTCACAAGTAGCAACAAAAAAGGTTTTCAATCTTACTAAATGAGTATCTTGGAATGACATTTTTGAAAGATCAAATTGAGAATCAACACCGATAGATATAAAGAGCTTGTAGCAAGGATCCACCCGTCAAATTTGAACTCAATCCGATACGGTTTTGCCACTTAATCATCTTGCACAAGATCAAAACTCTAGCCCTTTTTCTCTTTTCTCTCTCCCTCCTTTCTCTCTTTGGCTCACGAATCACTTCCATGGCTGCCCCTCTTTCTTGGCGTTGATCACGTGCAAGCTTGCAAAGCAAGCTTTGTTTCTTTTTTTTTTCTTTTTTTTTTTTTAATTTGAAGATGTAGTAGGCCTAGACCAATTTATTAGTACTGACAACTTCGGACACAGCACAATAACAGGATACGAAAACAACACGAAATAAATAGGTTTGGATTGCATGTATATTAATTGGGCCATAAATAGGTTGGCATAAATAATTCCAAAATAAACAAACTAGATTTATGCTAGCACGTTAAACACACTTTAACATATTTAATTCAAGGGGCCATAAACGTGTTAACACGATACGGCACGACTTGTCCGTTTACATCACATTTAAACTTAAAAATAAAAATACTTAAAATTTAAATCCTAAAATATGTAAGGCATGTTATACCCAACCTTCAATTTCAAACAACTATTTAGACAATATTATGGTCTCACAACCAAAGCCCTCACCACCCTTGTTTAATTTATTGTTTTGTTTAATTTTGTCATTATTTGGCTTCATGAATATTGGTAATTCATCGTAGATGATCTTCAAAACTATTGTGCATC
>CAMOHE010045595.1:13087-35515 GCA_946598075.1 Artocarpus hirsutus | reverse complement strand
TATCATTCACTATTATTTTAATAACTGATATTATTATTATTGTCATTGTTATTACAACAATAATAATAAACTTTACATAATTATTAATGTGTACAATAATTAACTATACACATTCAAAACATTGAAATTATTGCATCCTTGAACTTGGTGCTCACCATTTTTAATTTATGGTGTGGAGCTCATGATCACTATTGATCTGGGTTTCTGTTACTGAACTGTTATCATATAGGAATTTTCCACATGATCATAGTACGTTGGAAATTCCACTTTTGCCAAATAACATTGTCTTTTTGGCTCATGCATAAAATTAATAAATCATGAATTCTTGGTTTAGCACATTAAATAATTATTTTTAATTATTTTAATGTACTATCATAACATTACATTATTACATGTTTCATAAATAAAGCACATAATTTTGTGCATTCACAACATTAATTATTTCTAAGGTCTTACGGCTATTAAGACCTTTAAATATGCGTGTTAATAAATGCTAAACTTGTACTTTCTTAAGTACTTAGCTAGGTCATGAGGGACAAACCCTCAAATAATTATAGTTATTAACGTTTGAATTTTTCGGGTCATTACAGACCAAGCCACCAGAGAATGTCGAAGTTGCTTTGAAGAAATGGAGGATCAAAGCTAGCAAGGCAATGTTCATGATCAAGACCACAGTTGATGAGGAGCCACTAGAGCATATACGGAAGGCAAAGATGCTAAAAGCAGCCTGGGATATTTTTAAAGCACTTATTTCACCAAGGAACAGCACAAGACTTCAACTCTTGGTGAACGAGTTGTTATCGGTCTCACAATAAGAAATTATGATCAATAAGCACTTCCATAAGGTGAAGTCCCTTTGCCGTGAAATCTCTAAATCAGATCTTGTGGCTAGTATTTCAGAGTCTAGGATAAGGAGGATAAATATTCATTGACTGAGATCGGAGTTTAGAATCTTTGTTGCTACAACATAAGGTTGAATTGCTCAACCATCTCTAGTAGAATTTGAAAATCTACTAGCAGGTCAAGAAGAAATGGCCAAACAAATAAGTAAAGGCTCACTAAAGGGTGAGGAAGAAATGTTATTCGGCAACAAGAATAAAGACCGATCTAGGCCAAATACTCCAAAAGGATCAAAAAAAGATGATAACAAGTCAAGTGATCATCATGGAGGGTCTCAATCGAGGGCAGCTTAGAAGAATACTGGCAAAGGTAGTCAGTCCAAGCAAAACAAGAAGAATAACTTTTGATGCTACACTTGTGAGAAGGTGGGCCACATTGCTGAGAATGTTGGTCCAAAAAAATGTTAGCCGAGAGCAATACAGTGACTTCCAACATAGAGAAAAATAGTCAAGACGAATGGGATGTTTAGCATTAAAATTAGCAATTGTTTCATCTTCATGCATTCTCAAATTCTCAAACCTGGTAGCTAGTGTCTAGAGTTTTGATAGTTTGACTCCAGAGTTTCCTTCATGAGCAGTCTTTAAGATAGTCTACGTCTCCTTTGCAAATTCACATGTTGAAATTAGCTTAAATTTAAGTAGCATTAACTACATTGAAAATAGCATTAAATGCTTTGAATTGATATTGGCCAACATTCTTCCTCAGCCGACCACCTCTCTTTAGACTTCAAAGTTTTATTACCATCATTGTCTGTAGGTGTAGGGTGAGTCTAGCCCAGCAAAACAACATGCCAAGCATTTCATTAATGGCTTTGACGAAGGCCCTCATATGAGCTTTCTAATAGGAGTAGTTTGATCCATCCAGCAATAGAGGTCGTGTAATTGATCCCCCTTCTCTTAGAAGATCTATTGAAAAAAAAGCTTTTTCCCAAAATCTCACCAAACTAGTGTTAATGACACTACTCAGTACCAATTGAAAGATCTGATTTTATTATTTATCACTTTTAATTAATAATCAAGTTAATTAAATTTACTAAAAGCGGAAAGTAAAAAAAAGACAGGAAATTTTAATGTGGTTTGGTTGTAAAACTTACGCCCACGGGACCACGCCTAGCTATTGAATAATCTACTAAATCGAAAATGTTACAATCGCCAATCAGACTTATACAATTTTAAGACTTCCTCTTTTGACTATCGTCTTTATGTTGTAATACCTAGATAGATCTATCTAGTGAGCACTACTCATCTTAAAAGTCTGCACTTGACGAATCCCTTCACGATGTAGAGTGTCTCCTCCTATAGACTTCAAATTCTTCTCCCGAAGAATGCTAACAATGACCTGTTCATAAAACCTCCGTAAAACTAACCTCTCTAGATGTGCAAAACATCTACTTGTGCTGAGGTTTATATAATGTTGTTTCAGAATCTTAAACAGATCTCGGATAGGCTATCTAAAATTTGAATGTCGTACCCGATGTTGTAACACTATGCAACATCATCTGAGAAAATCATAATCCGATTTCTAAAGTGAATCTAAACGGTTTTTGCTGTGATTTCTAGATCTTTTCTTCAAAAATTTCCTCTAAATTGTCCATAAAGCAAATCACAATCTTCCTCTTTTAAAAGAGCTAAACCAAAATTCTCTTCTAAGTTTCAATTTAAGTCTTTGTAGAACCAACATTTTTCTTCAAAGTTTATCCTTATCATCAATTTGAATTCGCCTTGGACTGATCATTTTTACGTAAAAACGTGTGGAGCCTCTGCAATTTGATTTTTGATTTTTTTGAATAATTTTTGGCAAAATTTGCGGACACATAACACATAGACGCTAACACCAAATAAATCAATGTGAGTAAAGCAACATAACGGATAATAATTAAAAGATTAAAGTGGTGGAAGATGCAGGACTACTAACTTTAAAAAAGAAAGAAAAATGACAGCGCCTTAAAAAAATAAAGTAAAAAGACGGAGGAAGACAACGGCCAGTGATCACTTTCAAGTTACAAACGGGGCATTTATATCTAATAAAGGAATTCCGTGTACTATGAAGACAAGACTATGACGGATAATAAAATGTTCAAATGATAGTAACAATTGGCTAGGGAAGCCAACGGCTAGCTAGTGACGGGATTTTCTTGTAAAAAATAATAGTACTAATAATAAATGATGAGATAATGGGCCTATGTTATTATAACATAATTAATCTAAGTTATTATAGATTTTTTCAATACAAGTATCAATGTTTATGTTATATTTATCACCAAAAGCTATAAAAAAAATTTTGAACACACAAATGAAAACTTTTGATTTCAATGAAATTATCATTAATTTCAAATAAAATTAAAATAAAATGTTAGCCAAACAAAGGGAGGTAAAAATCTTTTTAACAAAATGGTTAATACATATGGGGTGTATATAAGGGCAATTATATAATCTTAATATTAAAAAGAAAATAATTTAAAGTTTTGGATGCGCTAATAAAAATTTGGGGGTGTAAATAAAATTTCCCAAAAATACTAGTAAAAATAATAAATAATGAGATACCGGGCTTGTGTTATAGTGTAGTTAATCAACTAATGCTAGACTCTTGTTAATTGAAGTGTTAAAACTGAAGTCAAGTGGACAAACAGAGGAATTAGTTAGATGATCTTGATTTACATATAACCATTAGCAAGCATTCCGCATCCTCAATTCCGAAAATTACCAAACGCTTTAGTTTGATCAGAGGATAGGAGGATTGAACTATCACCTGCTGAAGTATAGGGTTAAACACAACACATGTTATTGAGGCACACGCTGAAAATTTTTGGGATCTATTTGCAAATATTTATAAAAATTTAGGGCCAACTTTTAATTTTTCAAAAATTAAAGGGTCAAAATACAAACTTTATATGATAAATATATCAAATAAAAAATTCCCCTTAAATTATACGAAATTAGTGTTTGACCTCAATTTTTAGGAGGAAAAAAGCATAAAGCGCCTATCCTAATAACACAACATCATAGTAAGATTGGATTAACTAAAACTTAATCATATCCTATCTAATATTGATCTACTCTTTGCATCAAACGTACTTGAGACCAATGCCAAACTAGAAGGCGATTTTAATTAGTTAGTTTAAGTTTGCAACTCTCCAAAGAGCAGCCTAATGTTACTTGTATATTGCAATATCTAAATTCTAAAGCCAACAAGTCTAACGGTGATTGTCCAATTGTTGGAAGCATCCCTTCAAAAATAAAATTTTTCTAACATTATTCAAATAATTATTTTTTTATATTAATCAAGTATTGAGCCCGAAAAGATACAAACTCAATATGAATTTGAAATTTAAAGGTATAATTTTTAGAACATACAAAATGTAAGGTTTTTTTTATTATTTTATAAACTCAAGATGTAACATATAAAATAGAAATAATCCTGATATAAATTGGATAAAATAGGGGAACGTGCGAAAGTTTCTTTTCCTCCTGAAGAACCAACGGCTAGTTCCATTTAAAATATAGTTATTAGAACGTTAGGGATAAATGACATTACTTTAGCAATTCCCAAAAAAAATAAATAAATAAACGGGCATAAGGCGACAAAACGGATTGGTGTTGGTAATTTAGCGCAATTAATTATAATGTTTTTTTATGGTCAAGTAATTATAATTAAGATTAAAGTAGTTGATTTCCCGTTTCAAAAAAAAAAAAGATTTAAAGTAGTGGAAGATGCCAAGGACTACTTAAAAAATGACAAAGGCATTAAAAAAAAAAAAAAAAAAAGAAAGAAGACAACGGACAACGGTTAGTTGCAAATGTGGGACAAAATGATAAGCCAACGGTTATAAATGATGATGATGATGATGATAATAATAATAATATCCAGCTGTGCCTTTAAAAAAAAAGAAAAGAATTCTGCAATAATATCCAGCTGAAGTCCACATGGATTAGTTTGTTATAAATGGGAATAGCTCACTCTTGACTTCTCACACTGCTTTCAAACCATAATCTTAATTTGCCTTTGAATTTTGATTTGCTCTAAAATACACACACATTCTCTGTTCTAAGTTTGCATTACAATTTACCAACTATTCGTCTCTTTTATTTTCTGTTGTCTTCACATTCCTGAAATCTTTATTCAACATAATCTTATTTGCCTTTTATATATATATTATATATAGATATAGATAATAGCTCTAAACCACCCCATCATTCCACTTTCCACGTTTAATCAGCTTTCGCTTTCCTTTATATACACAATACATTCCATATCAACAACTAGTAATAATGGCTGGAGTAGTACTTCTCGCCATTGCTGAAGGAATCATTGCAAACGTGGCTTCTGAACCTCTCAAAAAAATCAGACTGTCGTTGGGATTTAAGGATGAGCTCCGCAAACTTCAGCAAACCGTCACCATAATCAAAGCTGTGCTTCTTGATGCAGAGGAGAAGAAAGAGTCCAACAATCAAGTCAAAGCGTGGCTCGACAGTCTTGAAGATGTTATCTACGATGCTGATAGCTTGGTCGACGAGTTTCGTTACCAACAACTACGCCGGAGAGTGCTTTTCGGTAAGAAAAAGGCGAAGAAGGTACTCATTTTCTTCTCAAGATCAAACCAACTTGTTTTTAGACTGAAAATGGCCAAGAAAGTTAAACAAATTAGAGAGAAGCTAGATGAGATTAAAGCCAATCAGGTTTTTTCTCAATTAGTCAAGGGTCCCGAAGAGACACATGTCCCCTCTGCAATGCGCAGGAAGGAGACTCACTCGTTTGTTGCTGATGATGAAGTCATTGGGAGGGATGATGACAAAAGAAAGATAATAGATTTTTTATTATTAGAAAACAACGTTGAAGATAATGAAAAAGTGTCCATTGTTTCCTTAGTCGGTATTGGAGGATTAGGGAAAACCACGCTAGCTCAGGTTGTGTTCAATGATGAGAGGGTCGAAGGGCATTTTGAGAAAAACTTGTGGGTTTGTGTTTCTGATTTTTTTGATCTGAGATCAATTTTTGAAAAAATTATTAGATCGACAACTCAAAGTGGCCTAGATCAAAACCCTAATTTGGAGCAATTGCAAATTAAGGTTAGGAAAGAACTAGAAGGTAAGAGATACTTTCTTGTATTAGATGATGTTTGGAATGATCAGGATAGGCATGAATGGGATAGGCTAAAAACATTCTTAAAGCTAGGTTCAAAGGGCAGCAAAGTATTGATAACTACTAGAAATGAAGGGGTTGCTAGGATTGCTGGCTCGACCAAAGTACATATGTTAAGCGGTTTGAGCGAAGACAAGTCTTGGGATTTATTTGAGAGCGTAGCATTTGAGGGAATAAACAAGACTGCCAGCCTTGAAGATATAGGAAAGGATATTGCGAGGAAGTGTGGAGGAGTTCCTCTTGCTATAAAGACAATAGGAAGTCTTTTGCAATCAAAGAAATATTCCTCACAAAACCTTGAACGCGAGTGGAAGTTGTTTAGGGACAATGAACTTGCAAAAGTAGCTTATCAAAATGATAGTGATGGTATTATTTCAACGCTTAAGCTAAGTTACAATAATCTCCCTTCACACTTGAAACATTGTTTTGTTTACTGTAGCTTATTTCCAAAGGATCACAGGATTCATGTACAACAACTAATAAAACTTTGGATAGCACAAGGGTTTGTTAAACCTGATGAGGCAAGACAACCAGAAGATTCTGGTTATGAGTATTTTATGATTTTATTTTCAAGGTGCTTTTTCCAAGAAGCTGAAAAAGGTGAGTTGCCGTCTACAACTATAGAGTACTGTAAAATGCATGATCTTATGCATGATCTTGCAAGTCTGGTGGCAGGTAAGAGCATAAATATAATAAATGACAGTGACCCAACAAATGCTATTATTGAAAAGGTTTTTCATCTATATGCTGATTTTCCACGTTATAGTTCATGCCAGATTCCAACAATGTTGTTAGAACAAAAAAAGATGCGCACATTTATTTTACCTGAGTACATAAGTTTGAGTTCGTTAAATTATGATAATGTTCTGGCAAATTTTAAGCTCCTACGGGCACTCACTCTAAGAATTGAAAACCCTGATAAGGAGACTTTGTCAAATAGCTTGGGTAAACTAAAGCATCTTAGATATCTTGATCTCTCAAATAATCCTTGTATCAAGGAGCTTCCAAATTCCATAACAGAGTTGTATTATTTGCAAACATTAATACTTTTTTCTTGTGAGAGTCTTGTAAGTTTGCCTGCAGGTATACAAAATCTAATTAATTTGAGGCATCTTGAGATTAGAGATTGTGATAAACTGACTCATATGCCCCGTGGAATTGGTGAATTGACGTCACTTCAAACATTAGATAGGTTTGTAGTGGCAGGCGACAATTCAAGTGAAAGTGCAGGACTTGGTGAGCTGAGCAAGCTTAACAACTTGCGTGGAGCTTTATTCATTGAGATTTTGGGACTTGGAGATTCAGAGGCTGCGCCATGTTTTTTAAAGGACAAGGAACATCTTGAGTCATTGGACATTATTTGGAAAGTGGAAGACATGGTGGGGAATGCCAAAGAAGCATGTAAGCACTTAGAGCCACCTCAAAATATAAAAGCTCTACGCGTGTCCTTCTATCCAGGTGAGACATTTCCAGATAATTGGTTTCCTTTGCTCACTAATCTTGTTCAATTGAAAATAAAAAACTGTCAAAATTGCAAATGTCTACCACCACTGCACCATTTATCTTCCCTTAAGAAACTTACACTCAAAAATTTGTCAGCTTTAGATTATGTTTCAGATAGGGATAGCGAGTGGGACAGAGGTGACCACTCATCCAACTCTTCAACGATATCCTTCTTACCATCCTTAACAACACTTAAGATTCAACAATGCAATAATCTGAAGGGATGGTGGGAAAGAGAAGGAGAGGCTTTTGGTAAAACAATAACAGACCATCAACAACCTTATTTTCCTGCTCTTTCAAAACTAGTTATATCCGAATGCCCTGTTCTTACCTCCATACCCCTGTTTCCAAACCTCAAAGAGCTGGAACTATATAAAACAAGCTCCAAGCCCCTGCAAGGAACGATTATGATGAAATTGGCTGCAGTAGCGTCGTCAATATCATCGGCATCTTCGTCCTCCTCTCCTTCCTCTCTCTCCAATTTGAAGCGTTTAGATATTCGCTCTGTTCACGATTTGGAATCCCTGCTACCGGGGGGCATACACAACCTCTCATCGCTTCAATCACTGGGTATTTTTGAATGTTCAAATTTGTCCTCAATTCCTAATGAGATAGGCAGCCTCTCATCGCTTATAGATCTTACAATTGAAGAATGTAGCAATTTGACCTTAATTCCTAATGATATAGGCAGCCTCTCATCGCTTACAGATATGACAATTAGAGGATGTAGCAATTTGACCTCAATTCCTAATGAGATAGGCAGCCTCTCCTCACTTACAGGTCTTAGAATTGAAGGATGTAGCAATTTGACCACAATTCCTAATGCGATAGGCAGCCTCTCATCGCTTACAGTCCTTACAATTGAAGGATGTAGCAATTTGAACTCAATTCCTAATGAGATAGGCAGCCTCTCATATCTTACAGATCTTACAATTGAAGGATGTAGCAACTTGACCTCAATTCCTAATCAGATAGGCAGCCTGTCATTGCTTAGAGATCTTAGAATTAAAGGATGTAGCAACTTGACCTCAATTCCTAATGAGATAGGCAGCCTCTCATCGCTTACAGATCTTACAATTGAAGGATGTAGCAACTTGACCTCAATTCCTAATGAGATAGGCAGCCTCTCATCGCTTGCATATCTTACAATTGAAGGATGTAGCAACTTGACCTCAATTCCTAATGAGATAGGCAGCCTCTCATCGCTTGCATATCTTACAATTCAAGGATGTAGCAACTTGACCTCAATTCCTAATCAGATAGGCAGCCTCTCATCACTTATAAATCTTAGAATTGAAGGATGTAGCAATTTGACCTCAATTCCTAATGAGATAGGCAGCCTCTCATCGCTTGCATATCTTACAATTGGAGGATGTAGCAACTTGACCTCAATTCTTAATCAGATAGGCAGCCTCTCATCGCTTACAGATCTTACAATTGAAGGATGTAGCAACTTGACCTCAATTCCTAATGAGATAGGCAGCCTCTCATCGCTTGCATATCTTACAATTGAAGGATGTAGCAACTTGACCTCAATTCCTAATGAGATAGGCAGCCTCTCATCGCTTGCAGATCTTAGAATTGAAGGATGTAGCAACTTGACCTCAATTCCTAATGAGATAGGCAGCCTCTCATCGCTTACAGATCTTACAATTAAAGGATGTAGCAACTTGACCTCAATTCCTAATCAGATAGGCAGCCTCTCATCGCTTATAGATCTTAGAATTGAAGGATGTAGCAATTTGACCTCAATTCCTAATGAGATAGGCAGCCTCTCATCGCTTGCATATCTTACAATTGGAGGATGTAGCAACTTGACCTCAATTCCTAATGAGATAGGCAGCCGCTCATCTCTGAATTTTGTTAATGGTAAGCCTTGCAATGAAATACAAATGGACGAATTGGCTGACTACCTTCTGAGAGAAAACTCTACTGCTCCAGAGTCTCCGCTACATATATGAGGTGAGCTCATCATTTACCCTCCCATAGAAAAGTTTCATTTGACAATAGTGTTTTATTAATTTTGCAAGAATAAAAAGGGCATAAATGGATTACAATTCTTTTTATCTTCCTCTTCTTTGGTTACTTTACTCTTCTTGAGCTTAGTAGTTCCCTAACATTTATATTTCCTTCGTCATATGAAATGATAAATTTCAAGTCTTTTTTCTCTTTGGTCAATTGGACATTAGCTAGCTTCTGATGCTCTGTACTGTTTTAGAGCTTCACATTTGAATTTCCTCATGAGTTTGGTAGTTCTATTAGGTTGTTGCCACTTTGCTTTTTATAGGTTTGCAATGTTGTACGTGGGATAACAGAAGCAAAATATTCCGTTCTTATGAATTGTTTATTTTTGTGATTGGTATATTATTATTCTCAACAAGCATGTTAACTGTGGATTTTCAATTGCTTCCCCCACAAGCCCACCAAAAAAAAAAAAAAAAAACAGTAGAAGTTTGGCACTTGTGACGTTTGACGTTCCGTCATACGTCAGTGCTAAACTCATAAAACCAAAAATTATGCATATATTATTTCATAGGAAAGAAGAAATTAAAGCTTAATAATATGTTAGTGCTGTATATTAATTTATGGGAAAAAAGTATTTACTGAGCAATAAAGAAAAGGTTGTTACAGCTCTTGTCCAATGGTGTCATAACCCATGATTTGGGTCTTGATAATTTTTTTCCCAGAATACTATTCCTTATGCATTCATAATTTTTGTAGAGGTTTGCTTTGAGTGGAAGACATTTTGTTATGTTGATTGGAATACCTGCAGATCATAAAACACAATCTTCAACACCTTCGGAAATCAAGGAAACAAAGCAATCTTCTATTCCTATTTAGCAGTGGCAGTTGCTGAGCTTGAATCCTTAAGATGTCTTTTCATTTTTATTTTTTTTTTTGTGCATCCAGAACTCTTGTTTGCAGAGTAACAGATTATAATAAGACGTGAATCCTAAGATGTCTTTTTATTTTTTAATTTTTAATTTTCCTTGGTTTGAATCTCATTCTCCCCGTGCGATTGATTTGTTGATTTCTAAAACCATAGGGTACCTTGGCGCTTCAATGCTCGAAATTGGCAACCTAAGATGGACTAGTGAAATTGGCAACCTAAAGTATAAATTGCTGGGCTTCTTGTATATATCGTGAAGACAATCATGTGACATAACAAGTGAAGTCTTATACAACAATCTTTGAAGATTTTTCCCAGTGGCTTCATAGTTCGACTTTACATTCTGCAGCGATCCACAAAGATATGACATCATTCCTGGTTACCATTTTTGTGAATGACCGACTCTATGAGTAGATATGCACTCTTTTTTCCCTTTAGTCTTTTTTCCCACTGGGTTTTTGGCTAAAGGGTTTTTAACGAGGCTTATCTGTAGTACTCTTTCAAGGAGAGAGTTTCGGCATAATCCTCTGGGAGATACTTCCGGTTTTACAATTAATTTTTAGTTTAGTTTTACTTGTTATCCTTGTTTCCCTTTTATGGGTTGTTCTTTTTTTTTTTACATTTTTTTTTTTTTGTATTTTTCTTTTATTTAACATAGTTTTTTGGTGGAGAATTTGGTAGAGGAATTGGTTGCTAGTGGGTGTCAACCTAGTTGGGATGTGCTAGTTGCCTATAATATCAGTTGTTTCCTCTCGCTGTTTACTCAAAAAAGCATGTAACCAAGGCAGACTGATGATGAAAAAATGAACCTTCCATCATTCACCGGAAATGTTCCTGACATTATCTTTTGCAGTACAAGTTTGTTTACTAAACTGAGTGGGTTAGCCTTTTCATGTCAAATTTTTTTCCTATACTTCTAGTTAGACAATACCGTTGAAAAACTTTCTTTAGCATCTTTCCGTATTACTCCAAGATCACCACGACCCAAGAAACACTGGGATACTCTAAGACGCTCTCTGGTTTGCAATGATGAATTAGAATAGAATAGTAATCTGCGGAATTTTTAACATAGAGTGGACCATGTTGTTGGATCTAAAATTTTTATGCAAATGACTAACAAATCAATTATTTATTCTAGTCTATAACTTGCCTGTTTCTTTCATAAAAAGTAATATCTTGGTAAACTATGATTTTGCGTCCGCTAAAATAGTGTTTTGCTGAATTTAACTTATGCAAATTACCTTTGAATTAAATTTATTTGACCTTTCTAGCATGCACGTATACACCAAACTAAAGAACTCCTTACTACTGGAAACAAAATTGTGGGGTAGCCATGTTAGAACAAATGGAAGTCTTGCAGTCAGGTCTAGTTTAGGAAGCTAATATGATTTGGTGAATAGTTAGCCCATCGAAAAGTGTCCTAATCCCAAACAGAATATTTAGCCAGAAAACTCCATTCTATTGAAAAGCTAATACAATTTCGTGAATAGTTTTCCCATTGAAGAGCTAATATGATTTGTTATAATGCAGATTACGTACTATTGAGAGTGGATCCAAATTAGGTTTCCATTTTTTTCCTTTAACATTCTGATTCTATGCAAAATATATTTGGGTACTTATCGAGGATTCGGATTTCATCCAAAGATGAAAAGTTTATGCTGGGTATTGCTTGTTGCCTTTCTCCTATTGTATTTGTTAGTTAAAATTTTCCCCCCTTACACAATTTTAAGATGCAAGATAATAAACATTAATTCATTCGGAACTATCAAACTTGCAGTGTTCTTTCAATTTCGTGGAAAATTTGGTAATTATAATGCCTCAAGAAAAGAATAGAAGCAACAATCGCTGGGCAAAGAGAAAAATTTCTTGCTTGAGTGGAAATTTAAAGATACAGACATCATCTATAGAAATGCCCGCAACAATCCAGTCTTACGGTACAGCTGCTGCAGCTGTTGCTTTTCTTTTGTTACGGCAACCTCTTTGTTTTCTTGTAGATTGTACACCTATATGCAAAACTCATATAAAGAATTCAATTCACAAAATAAAATACTAGGTGCTGCTCTACCTATTCGGTTTGATCATTGAGAAGCTGGGGTTGAGTTTCATAAAGAATCATCCTTTGGAAAAAAATCAGTCCCTTGTACCATAAAAGAATATACCACTTTGCTTCTCCAGGTTTAACAATCTTCATTGTCTGGATAATGTGTGAGAGACCTATAGTTGTGCAATAAGTAGTTCGTTCCACGCATCGGGAATCCCAGGTAGGCACCAATGCAGGCAGTCATTTACGCCAGGGGTTCCTCTAATCCTGTAGCGGGAGATGTGACCCTCATCCCTCAGTTCAGAGAGGGCAGTTACATCTAAAATCTTCACCTTTGTACCCTTTAGAGCACCTTCGACAACCGAATCACTTGATCCGTCCCGAACCACTTCACTTCCACCAGACAATGGAGTAGTGTTATCACAGCTACCTCCTGTGTTCCAATCACCATTGAGGAAGTGCCTTGGCGAGATAGTCCTAAAGAAAGCTTTGAGGTGGGGATGGGAGGGAAGCTGTGAATCAACCCACTTGACAATACTATGTATCGTAAAATTCTTGGCATTTGCAATTTCGGCACGTTTTCTGTCGGCATTCGGCTTTCCATTTACATGCATTATCCATCGATTTGCATTCAGCTTCCCTCGGTTCCAATGATGTCCGGTGTTCAGAACCAACACATGAAAACGATGGAGGTACTTTCTCAAGAACGCGGGTGGACGGTCCAGATGCATGGCAATATCAGAGGCTCGGTCTGAGGCATTAAGAGGCACTAGATCTGACAGGCTAGCTGACCAATAATATAGAATGGTGGTATTGGTTTCGGGGAATCGGTAAGCCCAACCATCAGGACGAATGGCTCCACGAGCTTTGACGAGTCCGTATTCCTTTCCCACATTTACTACACCTGGGCTATGTTCGCCACCAGTGACCATGCACATCAAAGACTGAAACTGCTGTCGACCCAGTGAATCACCTATGACTGCAATCGTTTTGTCCTGCATTCTGGAATATTCAGTCACATTTAGAAGACTGTTGAAAAAGAAGTTTTCAACGTGTTATGAAAGTAAAATCCAAAGCCTGTTTGGTGAAAAACAAAGTACTCCAGAATAATATGAGGATCATTGACACATTTCAAATCATTCTTTATGTTGCAGAATATGATGAAACCAATTAGTGACTGTGATGCAACATTCAGTCTTCACCCTTGAAATGAGGAAAGTTTCCAATTCTAGGAATGGTGCAAGTCCATTCAGATGAAAGCTGGAAGTTATTTTTCTAGGAACTTAAAATGAATGAAGCAGCTAAAGCAATATTTAAGCTAAAAAGAAGCTTAACCACAGAAATATGACTACCTTCTCAAGAATGAAGACCTTTCAAATTTTGGCATCTTGCAATAATCTGGCTGCCATCGATATCCCTCATAAGAGAAATCAGTTCGTTGGGTCAGTCTACACGCCCACATTTCCGATAGCCACTGCTTACATTGGAACCCGGAATACAATGGCCGACTGTTGTCGGCCACCCATCTGCCCTTGGCATAGTTACAAGCTGCAGAGGCAACCACCTTATAAATAAAATGACTAGATGATGAACGAAATAAAAGCAGACCAAAGTGATAAAAGCATCTTCAAAAAAAAAAAAAAAAAAAAGGACAAGAAACTGTGGCCTAAAGTCTGATAAATAAATACGGCTAGAATGAACAACATGACCCCTCCGACATGAAATCTATAATGTCTCATAAATAGGACTTGCTCAGAGTGAGTCAGCTGTACATATTACAAAGTCTACGGTTCCAACTGAAATAAAGAATTCTAACTTTATGTTTTTCCATCTCTTGTTAGGTTAAACCAATGCCAAAGTCTTCTTACTAAATGCCATGGTGGAGTTCAAATACTCGATATTTAAAAGGAAAGCGCCTTTTTTATTTTGCTAGGAATTTACTCCAAAAAAATTAATAAATGATTAAAGAAACTCAAAGAAGCAACTCTAGCCATGATGAGCAGGACTGCAATTGATCCTTATGCAAACAAAGTATTGTTCTCTGTGTTCACATCCACATATACGTAAAAATTATGCAAATCAATCACAAAGAAACTTTGAACTCTAACATCTCTAGTCTTCCCACGTTCAGTCACATCAATACTGTGGAATCGATTATCAAAGCTTACCATTTTAACTCCATATTTTGGCAGTCTGCTACGTAAGTCTAGCAAACGTAACGTGCATTTTTTATGCTGTATTTCAACTATTTAGCTAGTAGATCTAGGCTGTTTCAATTTCCATTTAAATTTTACTAGTAAACCCTCTTCTGTAAAGATAATATACAGAAGACTTAAAATATTTGAGGAAATATTTTTACTTATATATATAAGACGGTAATCACATTTAAGCCAGAATATACGTCACTCAGTTAGTATAAAGGTAATCACATTTAAGCCAGAATATACGTCAGTCAGTTAATATAAAAACAATTGATTCTAGTTATGTTAGGAAAATCTACTCCAAACCAAGCAAAGTACTTACAACCACTATCTGAGGAACACTTCCTTTGGTCATTTATGAGTATTGCATTGCAATTGCATAAAATGATTAAGTTGAAAAGCATTTTACAACCAGCAAGAGAAAATAGCTACATAATCATTAAGAAGTATAAAACACCTGCGATGACAAGAACAAAGTAAGCTTATAGCACTACCTTTATTTGTGGAAGATGATGACACATTTCCATAACTTTTTTTAGTTTCAGAGAAGAACGTGGGTGGAGAACCTAATGGCGCATCAACGGAATTTTCTGCACAATTATTTATTTCTTCAAGTATAACCCAATCTGAATCTTTGTCTTTAATATCGTTGTTCGTCTTTGTAGAATCTGAGGCACCCTTAATCGGTTCTGCAATAAATTCTACAGGAAGAATAATGAGATTCATCATCAGGCCTTCATATTTAGCATCTTATAAAATATTCCAAACAAATTTTGTCTTTAAACATGCAGTCCACCAAAAATAGAAACCTGATCGGGTTGAAAAGTTTAAATATGCCATTGAAAGATATGTAGGCCACATGCCTCTACCTCATGGTCACGCTAAATGTGATTTATTGGCCTCCTAAACTCTTTGAGCCTCAAATCACATCAAACTACACAAAATTTCTCATTTTCCTGGAATCACATCGCAATTCAGCTCTGCTAACCTCAACAAATACTCCACCAACTCATTCTCCTACCCATTGGCTTTTCCTCTTCCTTTCTGCAATTGATCATTTTTTCAGTTGACTAAGGCATCATTTTCCTACATTTTGGCCTTCCCTCTTTCTAGCTCTTTTAACATTTTGATCATTTTAGTAGTGATCATTTTCAACAAGTCTTGAAAATTTGTAGATTAACAATTTATCAAAAACCACGTTATGTCTTAGTACTGTAAGTTTGTTCCAAATAGCGTATAATGAATATTTTGGCAAGTACTCGACCTATTGAATACCTAAAAGAAAGTCTTACGCTTTTGTCCTTTTCCTCTCTTCCATCTTGACACTGAGTTGAGTTTACCATAAATGAGTCTTATAGATTTGAAAAATGTAGCATGTGAGAGTTTTTTTTTTTTTACAATTGTAACCGATAGTTAAAACCGCTCTTCCAAACGGCCTATTAAATTACAATGAGTTTCAGACTCTGAAAAGTTCAGGCAGCACAAAACATTTTGGGTCCTTACTTCCATACATTAAAATTCCTCTTTTTAGTCATGATGCAGCAGCTTGTACAGGTCTAAGCCTCCAGACACATGCTTTTGATTCACCTAGTTTTCTCATAATTTAATTTCCATCAATGAAACTTCAACCATCACGTAAAACGTTTTGTCGTATTTATCATATCTGAAACAGAAAACAATAAAGAAAGTGTTCATGTGCAAATTTAACAAATGGAAAACAAACCTGTAGAAGACGTTGTGTACCGATCTTGTGTCGATACCAAGACAGTGCCAAAAGGATTTCTGTCAAACGCCAAAAGTAATATGGTAGCAGCAATGACGCTAGCCAGAGTGATAGAAAGTGGTTTTGCCCTCAGTAAATAGTTGCATCCCACTTTCATCTCGGTCAGACCCTAGTGTCTCTTGAGCAATTCTTTGTGGTGAATGTTTTTAGCAATATATGGTCATATGCTTCCGTTGGTAAATGTTTCCTTTCTAAATACTTAAAGCTGTACACGCTGGAGAGGTAAAAGAACAGGGGAAAAGGATGGTCAGGGGGATTAAGATAGAAATTAAAGACGAGAAGAGGATATCCTTAGCTGAATGTCACCTCACATAAAAATAAGGACAAATCTTATATTTTAAATATGCATTAGAATAACGTTGAAATAGCGCATGATTAAAGGTTGAAAAGATATCATTCAACATAAAGGTAAAGGCAGACGCAAATGAAAGCTTGCAATCAAATAATAGGCTGAAATTGGAGATATAATCAAAGGGAACAGCAAATAGACTTATTATAATAAATCTATTTGACATACTATTCGCAACCATATTTAATAATTGATGAGATAAGAATAGTTTCAGGAGTGTATATAGCGACAAAAAATGGTGAACAAAGTTTTCGTTTGAACATATCTTCATGGTGAACTTTTATACATATGACATTATTATTATTATTATTTTTCTATTGCATATGTCAATCTAAAGAAGTTCTGAAAACTATAGAGAATGCAAGATGTAAGTTTATGATCACATCTAGTAAGCCAATATTCCATTCCATCCTCGGATTATTCGAACAACCCATTATGCATATACGTATGTATACATACAAATATAGGGCATTGATACAGTTCTCCCGGTAGGATCATAGATCCACCATGACATAGAGAATGAGAAACATAACATCACAATTATTTGACGTAAAACTTACATTGAGCATGTGCAAGGCCAAAAAATTTATTTATCCCCTATTACTTTTTCACCTTCCTAAGGTTAAATTAAAGGTGTAACAATAGTTTAGTATGACTAAATTTCTTGGTATTATGCCTTTTTAACGTTCGTGTTATGTTAAATAAAAGTTATATTACATCAAAATATCACCAGTATTACATCAAATAATTGTCATATTATGGTTTTTATTTTATACTTTACCGTAGAAATCCATCCTGGATGAACCGTAGCAAAAGTCCACGCATATATAAACATATATATAGAAACACACACACACACACACACATACATACAATTATCTTATCAAAAAGTTCAATGATTTTCTTGGATTTCACTATTATTGATTAAAGCAAGGGTACAATATATAATACCCTAAAAGTTCAGAATTGGCTTCTCATAAATGAAGATTGGACAAATTAAACTCAATAGACAGAGAAAGTTGGAATATCTAAATCTGTTCACAATCCAGATCTTTTCACAATCTCTCCATTACCAACCCAAATTCATTGGCTCTAAATCCGATTAGAGATGAAAAAGAAGAAGAAGCTTCTTCCTGGCTCACTTCACTAACGCTAGAACATTCTAGCACATTCCTACACTTCCAAACATCCAAAATACAAAAATTTACAGAAAAATAGAATCTGCGAATTAAGGAATCAAATTGAATGGCGACAAAAAGAATGTATATATATATATATATATGATAAAAGAACAAACCTCCAGGATTATTGAAACCAATTCCAATTCGGATGGATTACGATTTTACGATCGTCAGTTGATGAAGCTGAAACCATTCCTCTCCATTGATATCAGATCCCAGAATCCAGAGTGAGAACAATGGCTGTATTCGGTGCTCTCTCTCTCTCTCTGTCTCCGTCCTTTTTGTTTTTCTGGCTTTTCAGTAATTATGGAGTTTCCCGGTGGTTGGCAGTTTGAGTTGGCGGATTTGAGTTTGTCAAAAATAAGGGGCAAAAAATGAAACCATATCTTTTCAAAAATTGGAATCTTGACACGTCTCAAACAGAGTTTTTTTCTCGTAATTTAGTTGGCATGGGAAGGTTGATATTGTCTTTTCGAAGATGCTAGATTGAGCGCAAGAACGAAAATATCCTTGTTTCTTCTACGTGGCGAGCTAGGACTGGATGAACGTCCCAAATGTTTTCCGCATGACTTAAATATTTCTTCTTTATTTTAGAAAAAAAATCTTGGCATTATTATATCATGTTCATTCACACGACACGTTTGTGCGTCGTTTAGAATCTATGAAACATTAATTAGAGGGGGCAAAAGAGAAAATCCCGATGAAAAGGGTCACGATTCAATTTATAACAATTATGGCCACTTGTCATTGTCTTTGATTGGAAAACGAAAGGGTTAAATTCAATTTTTATTTTTTTTATTTTATTCATAATGAAAGTGCATGAATGATGGATCATGATTCTGGTCAAATAGACAATAATATTCCAAAACAAAAAAGTGTGGGAAGAGATACGTGCCTAGCATGAAATCACTCGGCTCCAAAAGGCCAAAACCAACATAATTCAAGAATTATTCAACGAATGCATGTTTTAAAAATCGAAATGGGGAAATTATTTCGGATTTTGTTGAGATCTCATTATGTGTCTTGTGTACGTGAATCTTGCGTGAGTGCAGGCTTTTTCTTATCCCCTTTAAAAAAAAGGAATATAAAGATACCAGCTGGCATCCTTTGACCACATAGGCTAACTCCCCATACAATCTGTATGAATGGCTGAAAAATCAATTGAAACTAAAAATATTGATTTAAAAATTATAATATGTAAGAGTTTTATATTATAGTATTTTTTTTTTTTTTTTTGCTTTTTATTGTTGTTACCGTGAAGTTTACACTGTATTTAAAAATGTAGTTAGAATTATGAGTTAAAACTAAAACACTATAACGTTTTATACTGTAATATATTTTTATTTTATATTGTAGCATATAAAAGTTTTATAATATAGTTGAAACTATTGTATTTCAACGTGAATGTCAAACAATCTTAGTTTACCATGTAAAGCTTTTATAAGTTACATGTAAAAAAGCAATTGCTGAACTTTCAATTTGGTTTCAAACACACCGCTTGTAAAGCTTATGATCAATCAAAAAATAATGTTTGATGTTTTGTAGCTAAAATAATTGTCATGTTAGAAGCACCACACATGGGGCGTAGAGTGGCTCTATTCCTCATGCTTTGCTCTTCCGACAGTTGACTGATGAGGCGAATTGACACGTGGGTGAGACGAAATCAAAATCTTACTCTAATGCTAGTCATTTGAGCTAGATGTTGCGAAATTACACTTTTGTAGCTAAAAATATTAACCCATTGGTGAATGATTAATGGTGCAAAAGATGAGACCCGTTGGGATCAAAATAAGAGAATGGAAAATGATGTCGTTCGCTAAAAAGAAAACGACATCGTTTATTAAATGAAGCAACAGAACAAGATAAATTCATAGAACGTTCAGAACTTGATCAAGAGTAGTCGAAATAGTTAGACTAATTTAGACGGGACTACTATATAGGATTAATAATCAAGCGGATCATAGGCAAAAGAAAGGATTGAACGGCAGAGACGAAGACAAAAAAATGTTTTCCCGTACACAACAAACGTCTATATGTAGGCAAGACAGTTATAGAAATGAGACTGTTTTGATTTTAGAAAGAGAGAGGTTTAGGTTTCTTTTGTGCATGGGTTTAAAATAGTAAAGTTTAAAACTTTAGGTTTTAAGAGGGTATTTAGCTAAAGGTGGTTCACACCACAAACTCAGTTATAAATAATGTAAAGCTTTCACATGTTGTATTAAAAAGAAAAAAATTGTTATAGTGTAAAGTTCTCACATGCTACAGTAAAAACGGTTCCCACCAATCATTCCCACCACTAGCCAAACACCATCTGTGTAATGTAAAAGTTTAAAATGAGAATGATGGTTTAAAACAAGAACTTGTATTTAGAACACTATGGTTTATGAAGGAAAACAAGAATTATGACGGTTTTGTTGTAAAAAATGGTTCAAAACTGCCTAAATTTGAAGGGGAGAAATTTAGAATTTAAATGTTTTGACCGGTTTAAAACTGTTTTTATGGTTTAAAATCGTGTCAGTTATTACTCCATCAAATACCAGTTTGAACCGTTTTTATAGTTTAAAACTATATTTATAATTTAAAACTTATGCACGAAACGATATATTAGACAGAAAGAAGTTTAAGAGAGATTAAAAGTGAGAATTTCGTCAAAATCTCTTGGATTAGAATTGAAAAGTACTTGATTTGTTGATTGGGAATGTCATAATTTGGCCCCAACAAGGCCTTTCGGACTTAAAAAAAGCATTTGCTTTGATCAATTGGATAAAGCCGAGAGGCAAGACCATCACTCTCAGGCTCTCAGCACTTGCTACTTGATAGTTTTGGTGTTTTGCAAATTCAATCCTTTAAGCTAGGACTAAGCTTTCTTAATCTTAAATGAAATGTAATTAGAAAAGTAATTTTTTGAAATAAATAAATGTCATTAATTACATCTTGTTTCAACTCCCCAGTCTGTTAAAAGAGTGAATCATAATCTGATCTTATCTAACAACATAATAAAAGTATCAATGTTTAAACTATTCATCACTTTCCCCCAAAACTCACCGTTTTGGTTGAAAGATTTGTTTTTTCTTTTTACTTTTTTTCCTTGATGTGACTTTTTATGGAAAAGTATTCATGTGATTTTTTTTCCTGTTCCACTTGCTCTACTCTTTTCTTTTTGCTTTTCTCCCAATCAAATTTTATTATATTTTTAAACAGATCCAAGTAAAGTATATTTTATCTCATTTGTCTTTTTAATTCAAATATGTCTCTACATTAAAAAAAAAAAAAAACTCCCCTCAATTTTTTTTCACTATTTCTTGATAAATTAATAATGGTGTTTTAAAATTTCTTATTTATTTTTTCCCCAAAAATAATTTTTCTCAAAATATGCTCCCTCACAATTAATTTTTAATAAATACTTTTTGTTTAGGTTGCCCATATTGAAGTAATTTTTTCAAATGTGTCCTTGCTTAATCAATTTCTTTTTCATGTGACTCTTTGAACTACTATTATATATCTATATATATATATATATATATATGTATATCTGGTACTAATTTTTTATTTGATTTTCCACTAAAGTTTTATGTTCATGTATTTAAAAAGAAAAAAAAAACTAACAAACTAAATGTACACGTGCACTTATCTAGTTCATAAAGATGAACCAACCCAAATTTGTGCAAAAAACTCCGATTTAAAAGCTTCCAAATCCTTTTTTTTTTTTTTTTTTTTCAAATCCGACCCCATCTAGAAGTCAAAACTTTGTATTCCCCCTCTTCATGTTCAAAAAAAAATCTTTTTTTTTTCAAACAGTTACATTTTGCATGGTAGTTGGTAGAAAAAGATTAATATTACTTTTAAGATAATATTTCAACTTTCTCTGTCAAGAAAAAGATACATGATCTCATCTGATTAAGAAGGAAAACATCATCTTGTCCGTACGAATATAACCTTCCAGCTAAAGAGTGGCCTTATCTTTGTTTCTATTTAGTACCTATTCCACTGGCACTCTATATATTTGCTTTCTATTGCAGCAGAACTTATAAATCCTACAAGTATATCTATTATCATATTTGGGTTTTAACACGTATATCTATTATTATATTTGGATTTTGACAAATATATATATACATATATATATATATATATATGGCCACAAGTTCATGTGTTTCCATTTTATTTGCCAATGAGCGTGATGAATGTTAAATTAATCAAAAGCTCCCTACATTAGACAACATTATGAACAGCTAGGAATGTGTTTCATATAAACATTCCACTAAGAGAAATAATAGTGCTTTTATGAGTATTATTTGGATATTTTATTAATGAAATCTTAAACCTTTTTGATATAGGCTATCCAATAAACCTATTTTTATGTTTATTATAATAAGATCATAGTTAATAAATTACCTATTGGAGAATTAAGGAAGCTAATAAATAAAAATATAAGTAGAGA
>CAMOHE010045593.1:10150-25742 GCA_946598075.1 Artocarpus hirsutus | reverse complement strand
AGGCCGAACCAGGGGAACCGGTAGGCCGACCGAGCCAGGAGAAATTTTATGATTTTCACCCGTTTTAAACTGTTTTGAACCCTGATTTAAATTTTAACTTTGTACAATGATTTTATAAACCTAAATGGCACACTAGGACACCATGAGATGATTTAGTATCATAGGATACCTCGGGTTAGATGCTAATGGGCTAAGTTACTATGCATTTAGGATTTGTGCGTGGATCCGCGGAGCTAACGTATAGCGGACCGGGATTACGGTGTGGGACACCGGTACGAGTATTGAGGTAGGACTTCTACCCCTTATCTTTGGTAGCCCTATTTCAAAATGATTTAGGCCAAAAATAGATTTTTATCAAATGTTTTCAATGACAGATTGGGAAATGATTTTATTTAAATCTCTTTACAAATGATTGATTGAGAAATGTTCATAGAGAACTTCATAATGAATATAAATGTTTATATATGGTAAAGAAGAGATGTTATGAACCAAAGAGATATATATATATTGAAGGCATGATGTCATATCAGAGAACGGGTTGTGTAGTGAACAACCTTGGGGGCAGGTCCCGAAACCCAGCTGGGCCACTACGGTGGTGAGTCATGTATGGTTTGCCCAGGAAAGGAAAATAGTACCCTTTTGATTGATTTATTTGAATTATTTTGGTAAGATTATATTTTATTTAATTTCACATTTAATTATTTATTCGTTGATTGATCCAGTTCATTTTCATATGTTTATTTGACTTATGCAAT
Organism: Artocarpus hirsutus; assembly: GCA_946598075.1. Classification (NCBI taxonomy): domain Eukaryota; kingdom Viridiplantae; phylum Streptophyta; class Magnoliopsida; order Rosales; family Moraceae; genus Artocarpus; species Artocarpus hirsutus. The sequence goes on along the minus strand of CAMOHE010045593.1, from coordinate 24,987 downwards.
TTCTTTTAAAGTTGGATAATTTTCAAATATAGTCCTACTGAGCCTTTCGCTCACATTTTATCTGTTTTAAAATCTTAACCCTAGGTGGATATCAGCATAGGTTTGGAGAAGAGTCCGCCGACCGGACTTACGATCAGTAGAAGTATTTGGTAGGTTAATTTACCATTCAAGGCATGTAAGACTTTAACTTTTCTTTTATCATGGACTGTGGTTGTATCATAATATTGTAGTACTATATGTGTGTGCACAATATGTGGGCCAGTGGGACTCATACGCGTTCCACCCCATATTTAATTATTTTAATGTTATTTCATTTTGTTTAATTATTATGATGATTCATTTATTTCTTTAACTTTCTATTCAAACGATTTTAAAATTATCACCTTTTTATTTATAAATTTCATCCTAAAACCCTATTTTTAACCAAATCTTTACTTAATTAATTTAATTAAACCACCACGTCACCTCTCGTACTCCGGGGCGTGACAGATATATCGTTATCAGTTTTGTTTTTGTTGTAATTAAGTAAAGAATCTTGACAAAGGGGTGTTGGGCGATTGAGAATTGATGGGGCCGGGTTTTGTTTGAAGAGCATTCTCAACCAACCGAGAAAGGTTCTATTCGTGCCACATGGCACTCCTCATCTATAGCAATTTTATTTAAGCTATAAGATTATAACTCCGTTACTAGTTAATAATAAAATAGTAAATATTAATCTAAAAAGTATATTATATGATTGAGATATACACTTTTATAAATAATCGAAAAGAGTTCTTCATATATAGATATATATATATCATGTAGGGTGCACTGTCATAATTAATACTTTTTCAGACGTTGCCAATACTGCAACATATATCATTTATTAATAGACCATATTATCATATGCGAACTATTTCAGGCATAGGATTAAAAAAATAAAAAAAAAATGCAGTCAACAAACTAGTTCTTGTCGTGTTACTTAATTTAAAGTTAGGAGTGCCTTCAGGAGAGTGATGGAAGAAAAAGACAGAAGAACATTAATATTGAGAAATCGACTAGAGACTTTTTATTTTGTTTGATTTTTATTTTGCCATAGATTTTTATAAATTCAACCTCCTTACACAAAAGCCACAAAGAGGCCGCTAGCTACATGAGTTATTTAATAACTATAACCATATATATATAGCACATATAACTCTAACAGGAGGAAAACACAAGTGACATAACAAAAAACGGTGAATTCAAATATACATATAGCATCCTATTTTTTGTAGGATATTTGGAATAACTAGTGTTTGCTTCAAAGGTTCTCATAGAGCTCTGGAGGAAGGCGAGGAGAGAGGACAACTTCAAGACAATTTAGCTTTGGCAAGGCAATTCCCAATCCTTCACTCATATCCACCGGCTTATCATCCTTGGTTTTCATGTCAAACCCTTGAACCAAACGAGCCAACACAAGCTCAACCACCAACAAACCAAGTGTCGCCCCGGGGCATGATCTCCTACCCGAACTAAAAGGAATGTATTGGAAATTCTGTCCTTTGAAGTTGAGATCCTTATGAGTAGTCATGAACCTTTCGGGTCGGAACTCGCACGGGTTGGTCCACATCCGTGGGTCCCGGTGCAATTTCCATATGTTAACAATCAAGCGGGTGCCCTTGGGGACATGGTGGCCCCCCACGAAGCAATCTTCTGTGGCCTCACGTGGCCCTGTTATTGGACCAGGTGGGTACAACCTTAGGGTTTCTTTGACAATGGCTTGGAGAAATTTTAGGTCATTGAGGTCTGATTCCTGAACCCATCTGTCTTTTCCCACGTAGGTGTCCAATTCCTTTTGAGCAGCCTTCATCACACTTGGGTTGTTCAATAGTAAAGAGATTGCCCATATTAGTGTAACGGCTGTGCTTTCTGTGCCAGTTAAGACTAAAATCTGCCAAATGAAAAGGACGATAAAGCAACGTGTAAAATGATTGACATAAAAAGTTTCAAGCAAATAGAAACATATATATATATATATATATGCACCTATAAAATGTATAGTAGTTTTCTATTTACTAAGAATATATAGTCTTAAATTTAATTAAGGATAATTAGTATTGTTATTCATAATGAGAGTTTACCACTTCAGTTTATGTGGCAGATTATTCACTGAATTTTTATTTTTTGGGATTTTAGTCCTCATATTAAAACTGACAAATGGCGTCTGAAACTTTCACATGGATATAAGATAATCACATACAATTTGCCTAGTGATCAACCAAAAATTTTAACAGAAACAATTTCATTAAGTACAAAATGTACTCTTTTTGAGGATTTTTAACAATAAATAAAAAACATTTTGCATTTACTGTAACTATTTTGCACAAATGTTAAATGTCAAAATAGAAAAGCAGATATTACATAATCCAACGGCAAAAATAATTCCCCTAATGTTATTATTTTGTGTCAATGTTAGAGTTCAAAATGAGACAGGTGTAAATTCATCAACCCAGTACCAAAAATAACTCTAACCTAAACTAAAGTCCAATCACAAAAATACATACATGATGTTAAACAAATACTAATTTTCCAAAAAAAGAAGCAAACAAAAAAAGAAAAGAGACAACCACAGCTGAAAAAAAAAAAAGGTTTACATACCAGCGCTGTGGCTTTGATTACAGTGTCACGGCTATAAGTAGACAGTATAGCATCGTCTTCTTCAATACTAGATAGCATCACGTCCATAAGGTCCCTCTCAACATTACCACCGCTAGTGTTCTCACAATTATTATTATTATTATTATTATTATTATTATTATTATTATTACCACCAAGTACTGGTTTGGCTTGACGATGCTCTTCCAGCCACTTCCCCAACACCATATCAATCTCCTTGAAAACGCGCTTCATTGAGCTCACATGGCCATGGATGTCCAAAAACTCAACCCACGGAATCGCGTCCGACCACACGAAAACCCCGCTCAGGTACAGAGCCTCCTTTATCGCCTTCTTGAACCGCTGCGCATCGCCTCCTCCGGTGCCGATAAATCGCTTGCCGACGATCAGCCTGACGTTTATACTAAACGTCAATTGCTCCAACAGCTCGCTAAGAGGCGCCAGATAATTAGCTCCTCCTAATTTCGAGTGCTCCAAGTACAAGCCCTTCATGAACGAACCTATTTCCGAGGCCCGGACGTGCTGGAGCAATCCCAGGCGGTGGCTGGAGAGGAGCTGGAGCGTGGCCATCTTGCGGACGTAGCGCCAGTACTCGCCGTAGGGAGAGACGGCGAAGGCGGCGCTGTCGTATCCCATGTACTTGCCTACCGCTATGCTCGGGCGGTTGGCGAAGAGCCTGTCGTTTGTGGTGAAGCATTCTTTGACGAGCTCCCAACTGCTGAGCACCAGGGCTCGGTGTTGGCCGAGCCTAAGGGAGTAGATCGGGCCGTGTTTGTCCGCCATGGCTCCGAGGATTAGAGCCACTGGGCCTTGACCGCCGAGGAGATAGAGGTGGCCTATGATTGGCAATGCTCCAGATGGTTCAGGGACGGAAATCTTGTTATTAATCCTCTTTCTTGGTTTGCCAATTTTGTTGGGATTATGTTGATTGGTTATCATTTTAAAGGAAGCATAGAGAAAAACGAGACCTAAAGTGGCGAGAGCTAGGGTTTGTAAAGGAGAAGAGATTAAACATTCCATGGCTGTGATGATTTTGAAAAGCTAGTGTTCTGGGCATGTGACTTGTGCGTACGTGCATTATTTATATTAAAAATTAGATAAAATTGAATTAAATTAATTAAAAAAAAACTTGTGTAGTCAGGTTTTGTTTCTTTGAGTGGAAGTGACCAGTACAATTGCAATTACAAAGATAGTTCGGCGCGATAGTTGTGGACCTCCATGTAAAGCACTCAACTGGCAGAGTAATGAACGGTCATGAACCATTTTAGAAAAGGTTTGGTAAGGACTAGTTAGGACTAGTTAGGTAAGACTGTGGAACTTTTCGAATCAGACATACTCGCTGAATTTTAATTTGACTTTTATAAACTCTCTTGTGAATCAAATTCAAGGAAAGGTAACTTATCGAGACTCTTGGAAAATAGCATATAAAAGCTAAATAAAACTACTTTATTTATATTTTTAACCTTGTATTTGTAAATAATAAATTAAAAATTTCCAAACCATTTCACAACATATTCGAACTAAAGTTGTTTAAAATTTAAATTTTGTGAGAAAAATAATATAAAAGTAGAAAGAGAAAAATATATCAAACTTATAATAGAATATAATTTGATAGCTTAAGTTTAGGACAAATTTAATAACTAGGCCAAAAAGCATAAATATACATTTATTGACTGTTAAATTACAAAAATAACCCCAATTTAATTATTAGCAATTAATTATTAACATTTTCCAAACCCCTTTTTCTGTCTTCCTTTCTATCTCTGTTTTCCTCCCCATTTCTTTCTCATCCTTCCTTTTTTTTTTATACCACAGGAGCCTGAGCCGTTGCGTGAGGAGGAACGCCATAGTAGCAAGGCCACGATCACAGATGTTGCGCCGAAGAAGCTGCTAGACTCACGAGGCCTCAAATATTGCAAGAGCCTGTCAAAGTCATGAGGCCGTGTAGATCACAAGAGCGTCGAAGAAGCTACTGGAATTGCGCGGCCGAAATCGACCGCCTAAAGAAGCTGTCAAAGTCGCGCGCAAATAAGAGAGAGGGAGACATCATCGTCGTGGAGAGAGGCCAGTCGCGGACGGAAGCTCTAGATTCGTCCCCATAGTTGCTTGAGGTCGCCAAAGTCACAGCTGGAGAAGTTGCCAGAGTCGAAGGAGGTCGTCGAGGCTGAAGAGAAAAGAGGATGAGAGAGGAGGGAAAGGAGAAAAAAAATAGATTTATGGTTTTTTGGGAGGAGAAGAAGAAAATCGGATAAAATTGAAAATTTTACTGTTTAAAAAAATTTATAAAAAAATGTTATATATTTTAATATTTATAAATTTATATTATTTATTTATATTAAGATTAAAAATTATATTGTTTGATGTAATTTTTTAATAACAAATTAGTTTGATGGGTAATTTTGTGGTTTAAATTACGTTGTTAAACGATGCACATGTATCAAAATTTTCGAATTACATTACATTTTACAACAATGATTTTAAATTATATGCCAATCAAAAAACTCCTTTCCAAGCTTTATTCACACAATAATTAAAAAGCACTGATTTATTACTATTACTTAAACTTAAAAGCTATCCCAGATCAATGATTTACCGCGTGCCAGCTAATGTGTTTTTTTTAGATAGAAAAAAAAAAAAAGAGTCAAAACTCAAAAGGTAATTATTACGTGCCTCTTGAACGCGACCGAACTTTAATAAAAGAACTCTCCATTATGACTTACTCTAGATATCATACATTGTATGCGTCACGACCCAAGGAGTGGGGCCGTGAAAAAATAAATAACTAAAAATAAATAAAACAATTAAACAAAAACAAACACTCAGCTAAAGTTGCATCGGTAATAATAAAGCTCTGATCATAAAAAAGATTATATAATTAAATTATAAATAATATGACAAAACTGACATTATTATTTAAAAATAATGCTCTGAAATTGACATCCACATTAAAACATGCCATACAATATATATGATATACAGTAGTCTTAAGAAAAAATATCATTTCTACTCATACTCCATGATCATCGAACTCAGTCTAAACTTGACTGGTTTTACAAAATCTGAAAGGAGAATTTTTTAAAACAATGAAATATGAACGAAAGGCTCAGTAAGATAATTGGTTAAAATCACATTGTTCAAAACTTACAGTTATAGATAAAGAAATTATTCGCAAATTATATTTATTGAAATAGAATTTCAAGATCTTAACAAAATCAATAAAGACTTACTTGTATAAAACTTAGTAAAACATCACTGTACGGGTTTTGGGAATTGAAAAAAATATCAAAATACAATTCCTTAAATACATAAAAATAACTTCAAAGTCAAAACAAAAATCATTATTAAAAATCTTTTAAGAATTGAATGATTGGCCAAAATCATTTATAAAGTGGGCTATCAATGAAAGGATAGAAAATATCCTACCTCAATATTTGAAATTCAAATTCATACCATTAGCTCTGATCAAGAATTTAACGTAAGACGTAAGCTTCTTCTCAAAAAAACTTTAAAAATGCATTTAAAGTGAGAGAAAATGCTCAATTAATTGTCATTATATTAATTTAATTATCAGTGTGTCAATTTACACAAATAATCATAAATGCAAACATTAAATTCTCAATGCTTTTGAACACAAAAACATAATCTTTGGAAACATTTTAAGTAATGAAACATCAAGAAATAAGTCACAGCATGACAAAAAACAAACTGATATGAATCTGAAAACCCTAGGGGCTTGGAGGAGAGTGGTAGCCGCCGCAGTCGACCACACTTCAAAGGTGCGGTCGGCCGCACTCCCTCTAGAACCAGCATAGCCAGTTCTTCCCCTCCACAGCCAGATTTATTCCAAGTCAGATTTTTCCAAACTAAATCACTTTTTAATGCACGAAAATTTCTTAAATCACTTTGTTTGACAACTTAGAATATAGATAATCATTTTTCCCCAATCTTTAATCTTTGGTTTCTATATACGCAAACTTATCAAGAAAAACTAAACATGCTCAATATAAGCTTTGAAGCATAGGTTACACCAAATCCCCAATATACAGAAACTAAAACTCAATTTTAACTTTGCTCAGATTATCATAACTGAGCTCACAAACTAAAATCATCAAAACTTCAATTTATTGGCTGATTATAAACATGCAACACCTCTAAATTTTTAAATACCAAAAGCATTAACAAATACTCAAAGTACACTTAAAACCTAGATTAATCCGAAAATACATAAAGAAAATGACCAGGAATTTGAAATGCCATAAGATATAGTCAAACTTCTATTTCAACGAGAAGTTAACCTCAAAATCTTGTCAAAAGAATGAGCTTGGATTTTTTTCTGTTCCCTGTTTGTAGCAAGAGAGGACTTTGTGTTTATGGTTCTTTGCAATTAGTAAAAGAGAGAGCAAGAAAAGGAGAAAAACGTGAAAAGAGTGAGAAGGAGAGAGAAAGCGTAGGCGTGAGAAGAGGGGGATGGATCTCTTGCTGGAAAACTTGAGAGAAAATGGGAGAATGGCTTTAGTGGGGACCAAGCCATGTGAACATGTCTATGCAAGTCTTGTTTCTTTCTTTTTTTTCTTTTCTTGTTTTGAATAAACTGTCATTTACACGTGAAAAACAAAAGTAGGGCTGTAATGGCATTTCGTAATTATGGGGAAATATAGTGGTACAAATACAAATAAACAAAACTATTTCAAAAGTTTGATATCTCAAATTAAGATCCGAATTTTTGCATGTTTTCTTAAAATAAAAATAATACAATAAAATTAAAATAGATACTAATAATATTTATTTAAACTTGACACATTTAATAATTAAATTTAATATAACAAATTTTACTTAAAATTCAAGAACGTGAAGATGAAAGAGAATTATGTGCATGATATTCAAAACTGTAGAATGTTGTCCGATATTCGAGGCCAAGCAATTTGATCGGTAGCTTTCTACCACACAATTTTTACTTGTGTCGCATTTTATGCCCTTTATGGTGGTGCATGCCTCTATGATGTCGTCCTTTGAAGAGATTTATGATTTTAATGGACTGGATATGGGAACATGCATGCATACAGCATACTCACATGCGTAAAAGTTAAATAAAGGGTTGTTGGCAGTTTCATATCCACTACACACACGTGGCATATGTTGAAAATTAATGAGAGGGAAACGACAGTCCATTAAAAAAAAAAAAAAAGCATAACTTGTATTTTCGTAGCGAGGAGAGGATATTAGAGAAATTAAGGAAACCTTGCTAAGTTTGAAGGTTTAGGAATTTAATAAATTTACTTTATTTTCATGATTTGTTTGCTAAAATAAAGGTTTGTGTTTCGTTGAAATGCACCTTACCCTGTTGAGGTTGCGGTGTACTAAAAGGTTTAAAAACTTAAGTAGTCTTGTTAGGGAAAAAATGCAAAAGAGTTTCGATAAACAAAAGTTTCACAAAGAGATATTTATTCCCACTGTTATGTTATTGAACCATGGATTGATTTTTGTCACTTATAAAAAAATTTTCACATTATAAGCCGCTCACAAGAATCACAACATGAGTAAAATTATCAAAAAAAAAAACAAGTAATTTATGGCATTTTTTTAAAGAGTTCTTTTTTTCCATGTTACATATTTCAATATATAGCTAAAAAATATAGCATATTTGTATAAAAAAATCTTAAAAAAACGAGGCTAAAAGTTTTAAAATTTTAAATATTATCAAGAGATCTAGAGCAATCTCGTCCCCATTTCCTTAAATGGTGTTAAAAATTTATGTTTCTTTTTTGAGAGAATTAGGCTAAATGCTACCATTTTTAGGTATGGATTGATTTGTACCGTACTTAAAAAACTATCTGATTTTATGCCACTTCATGCCACATGGTAGATTAAAAATTAAAATTAAAAGACTAATATACCCTCTTTTCATATTATTTTTTTCTTCACCTCCTTCACTTTTCCCTTTCTTCTCTCTCCTCCAGCCCTTCTCCTTCTCTCTTCAAGTTGTTCACTTCGGGAAGGGCAATTGCCAAAAGGTATATGAGGATCTCTTCCTGCTTGATCATCTTGGGTGTCTGAGAAGATAAGGAGTAATTTGTCTTACGAAAATGCGTGATTTGGAAGGCAACTAAACAAACCAATATAACGGGTTGGCACTTTTACAAATATTTTTTACCTGGTGGCATATTTCAATCCACGGCACCTTTGGTACCGTATGTGTGAAGGTCCCTTCTTTTTTAAACACTAAGATTTTTTTTACTCATTTCTATTCTAATTTTGTCAAATATAATTTATTCATATGAAACACACGCACTTTTTCATGCCTGCTCCCATTCGGCCGAATGGCCACTGAGACATCAGTCGTCCTCCTTGGTAGGCCATACCATTTATTTCGTGAAGTCTACGAAGTTTAAATTAAATTTTAGAGAAATTTACAAAGAATGCCCTCTAATGAACACTACTTATCAAAACTGATTCTTGTTTTTCACTTTTCAATAATGCTTTTTTCTATGATTATTCTTTTTAATTTAATTTGTAATTGACATATCTGTCCCTTATTTGTCCCTCCTACAAAATCAGAAAACAAAACCTAATTCTTTGAAATTTTGCTTCTCTCTCCTCTATGATCTCTACCCTCTCTCTCTTCTCCCTCTCCGCCCATCTTTCCTCTCTTAGTGTTGCTTGACCTCGATCTTTGCAAGACTTTGATTGCGAGATCATCGTTGCCGACCAATTGTAGCTCTTATCTCTGCTCTACCGAACGTGTGCCGGAATTGCAAGTCCATTCTCTAGCTGTTTAACACTTAGATTGACCACAGTCTTAGTCGATTGGACCATAAATTGGCAATGATCTAGTCAAGCAAGCGACAGTGGAGGAGTGAACTGCACGGAGCTTGTCAGCTGAGATAGAGATGGTCGATCTTCTTCATGAGGCTGTGTGTAGAGGTTGGAGATCTTGTTCGTCAAAAAGAAGATGCCTGCAATCTGTAGATCATTGACACGCCTTGATGGGCACACGGAGATCTCCGGTGAGATCTTCTTCATGCACGGGGGCATCGAAGAGATCTTTTGGAATTGATTTCTTTTTTTTCTGATTTTTGGTTTGTGGATTCGTGGAATTTGTGAAATTTTTAATGCTTCCATATGTATCATTTTTTTATTATTTTCCTAATTTTGAGTAATTTTTGTGAATGTTTTATATTTTTAAGCTTTTTGTTGATTGCTGCATAGTTACAATGAATTCCGGCGAGTTTGTAGATAGAACCTGGCGAGTTCTATGTTGGTACCTGACGGGTTTTGGTTAGTTTAAGGATGAAACCCGGGGGCTTTTAAGAAGAAATTTAATAGGTTCAAAAAAATATATTGCAATCTAGTAGGTTTTAAGTTAGAATTTAACAGGTTACAATCTAGCATTCTGCTCCAGAACCTGGTAGGTTCACGATGAATTCTAACAGGTTTCAATAGATACAAGGACAGAACCTAACAGATTTTATTTTGGGAGGAAATGTATTACAGTCTTTCAATAAATCACTTTTTTATATTAAAAGGACAATTTTAAAAAGTACCTTTTAAGAGGACAATCTTGAAAATGTGCTCATTTAGGGGGGCATTTTTGTAAGTTGATCCAAATTTTATGCTCAATTTCTCCATGTAGGCCCTCGTCGGTAATATAGTAGGCCCAATCCATCACGGCGAGTAGACTTTACTGTTTGCAATGCACAAGCACAGACTAGGTCTTTGTGATTTAAAAGAGTAAAAAAATCATTAAACAACATTTCTTTCTAAATTTATTGTGGTAAAAAACAAGTTTTGAAAATTTTATAACAAACAGTAGTTTTATGATAATAATTTTATTTATCCACTTATTTACCGTGTAGATAATTCTCATTTTTATAGTGAATAGATTGAATGTACAAATAATTTATTTTTTCCAACTCTTAGTTATACAATGAATAAATTATTTATATAGTAAATCTATTGTAAACTACAAGTATTTTTCAAAACTTGTTATTTGCTTCAAAAAATTTTAAAAAAACTATTATTTCTATCATTTCCCCTACCTCTCATACCTCATAAATCGCCTAATTTAAGCCAAACCGAATCAAACTAGTGGTTGTTATTTTATTTGTGAGCATTTTGGGTAGTTTTTTATAACAAAAACAAATCTAATCGCCCACCTAAGCACCCTTTATAATTTTTTATTTTTAAAGTTTTTATTGTGTAGAAGATTTTTTAGTATTTTATATAGGTCATTTTTTATTAGTCATTAAAAGAAATTCTACACATATAAAATGAACCTTATCATACTCTATACTTACACTTTCTCTTAATCACATTAAACCAACATTGAGCATCACTCATCAAAATACAAAAAAACATAATCAAATTAAAAAAGCAACATACACGACTTGTTTGATTGTTGATGAACTTTAATTTGTTTTATTATGTATTTTTAGCTTGGTTATTAGTTTGTATGAAACTTTTAATGTTAAATTAGAATTTATAATTTTTGTTAGATATTGAAAACTTTTTAATCTTAACACCTAAACTAAACTGCCTAACTGTTTATGAATGATTTGGTTTGATTTGATTTTTATGGAAAAAAATCTAACTACCTAAAAATAAAGTTTATTTTTGGTTTGATCGATAGTTAAAAAAATAAATCACCCAAACCGTCCACGAACACCCTTAGCTGCTAGTATTATTTGTACGAAATCTAGGTTTGTTTAGTTCATAAGTTTGAGTGAAATGTTTGAGTACTAATTCAAATTTTTACAACAGAAACTATTGTAATAAAAAGTTTGAATTATTGTTGAACTTCAATCTCTAAACAAACGCATCACTGTATTCCTATCTTCATTATGAATACAATGAAAAAAGAATCGTGTCAATCAAATATTAAATGAAGACATCTCAAATATAGGAAAATGAATTTTAGCTTTTACATTTGCAAACATATCCAAGTCTAAAGAGTTCAAAGGGATTATAACTCTAAAAACTTGAATTTAAAAGATTCAATTGCTTTGAATTTTAAAGAAAACAAACATGTATCCAAGTATTTCTAAAGATTTGAAGATAAAGAATTGGCCAAATTTACAAAACAAACGGCCCCTTAATAATTTGTATTCAAATCATTTGTCCAATTTTAATGTCTCAAATGATGTCTAAGAAATTCAATTATGACATGTCATTTAAAAAATTTAAAATCATATTTAATTAACTTTTACATGGTTTCAGTGAATGATGTATCATAATATAATTAATTGAACCTCATTTGCAACACCAAAAAAAATTGAATAAACAATTTAGGCCCTAGTAATTTATGAAAAAATATAAAACAATAAAAAATAACTTAATAGTAAAGTTGCGATATGTCAAAAGATGACTAAATTATCGATGACAAAATCGGCCATTTGGTTAGACCCAAATCAATGAGCATAGACTTAACGAGGGTAGCCCACTATGCGATTTGAATAGATCATGCCTATCTTGATCAACCTTATCAAGACATTCATTAGAAGGGTTCAATGTGTTTGATATGGACCATTTGGCATTTTTTAATTCAAAAGACATGCTGTGTTTGATTTGCTCGATATAAAGATAGTCGGAGATGGTTAAGGATTAAGCAGAAAATTACTACTCTTTGTTCCATTAGATCGACATGATGGATTTGGGTTCGAAAGTGTCAAGGATAGATCCACTAACTCACAAAGCAGATCATGAGAACGTGGCCTGAAACTTACGTCCAATGAAGAGTTGACACATTCCCAGTACCTCAAGCACTACTATGGCCCACTTTTTCAGCTATTGAAGTCCACAATCTCAATAGAGACCTCTATAAATAGAGGTCAAAAGGATCACCTAGAGGCATCCCAGGCTCTCATTTTACCAACCTAAAATGTTGCAGCAAATACTTTTCATTTTTCTCACAAAAAACTTTTACTTTCATCAATTCATTTACTTCTAATTAGAAATCTTGTATTCATATCAAGTTCATCATTTAGTGGAAAAGCAACAGTGAATGTAACTGTATTTAAAAGCGATCCACTATTAATTGGAGTGTGGCATCTTTATCTTTACTGCATTTACTTTCTAATTCTCATTTCTAATTTGTTATTGCCATAACTGATATTCTAACCTTGTTTGTAAGTTTAGTAGGACCTAATAATAATAGTTTGAGTGCCCAGTTAATTCTCAATTTACCTTAAAATTTCATTCTAACCCATTTCGATTTAATTATAGATCCAACCTTTATAAAAACCAATAACATCAAGAAACCAAAAAACCTAAGAACGACAATCTCTTCAAAGAAGAACGTATTTGGAAAGCTAGAAGTCCAGAGCAAACATTTGGATTTCAGACAACATAAAATGTTATTGACGAAAAAAAAAACGTTATTATCGATAAAACACAAATTCGAAAACCGAGAGGATTCAATATAAAATTAGAAAACCATTTACAGCATAAAAATAAAAAAAATAAAAACGACAATAACATGGAAGCGAAAGTGACGATGAAAATTATCCAAACTGTAAAACGACAATAACCTCAAAGAAAGAGATATAAAAGATGCAAGAGACAACCGGAAAATATGCCTTGCGTTCTAGACGTGCTCTAATTAACATCAGGTGAGCAAAATTATTAAGCACAGGAGTCAATGCGAGACCCTAAAAAAAAAAAAAAAAAAAGAGTCAATGTGAGACACTGAAACTCAGCCAACAAAGAAAACTTAAAATCATGACAAAGAAATCCACCCACCAAGTTGCATGCCAACTATTTGGAACCATTAAAAGCCAAAACAACATGATTCTTAAAATCAGAATTTCATAACTCTAAGTCATTCTACTAATCTCCACCTCTAAATTAACCCCCCCATGGATTTCCCTTTCTCCCACTTGCTAATAGCAGTTTTTGCAGGGCTTTTGGGTTTGGTTTCTCCATACCTATGGAGGGCAAAAACAAGCCAGAAAATCAAGAAGGGCACGTTGGGTCCCACCCCGCCACCAGAGCCCTCAGGTGTGTTACCTATAATAGGCCACCTCCACAAACCAAGTGCCCAAAACCCGCTTTTCCGAACCATGGCCGATATTGCAGGCAAGCTTGGCCCAATCTTCCTGTTCCGTCTAGGCGTAAACCCCGTGCTTGTCATCACAACTACGAGGCTGTCAAGGAGTGTTTCACCACAAACGACAGGACTTTCGCGTCAAGACCACTGTAGACTTAAATTTTTTATTCATTCCTTTTATAGATAAACTGTTAGTTGAATTTTAAATTTAAGATTAATCTAACCATTATCTTGAACATTTCGGTCGTTCTTAGTTTACCTTCTCACCTTTAATAACTCTTTAAGTGTTAAATTTTGAGTTAATCTACTGAATTTGTTTTTTGGACTTACTAGTACAATCAGACCATAAAAAATAGAAATAACTCTTTAATAAGGTAAATAAGCAAGGTAATTAGAACTATTAGTCATAACTGTTTTTACTGTAACATATGATAGTTTTACATTGTAGTAACTTTGTTATTGTTATTGTAGCATGTGAGAGTTTTACACTATTCATAAACGAGATTATGGTTAAAACTAAACTTGCCAAACAAAGCATAAGTATAGTCATATGATTCTATGGACTTTTTTGTTTGTTTTAACAAAAGTTCTAACAGAAAAACTCGATGACCACACTACTTTTTTTATCTTATTTGTAATAAAAAATCTAAGGGTTAAATGGAACTAATTTAAAATTCAAAAAGTGAAATAAAAGTTTTCAAAGTTTGAGAGTAGACCGACAAGAATAATTTTGAATTAATATTTTGGCTTTAGAAAATTTTGAAACTTACTCATTTTAAATATTATTATACACGCATATGGACATCAATTTCAGAAAAAAATACTATGCTTTAATTTTCTATAATATCAAAATTTTTCGTTAACAAGGTCTGCACACGGAATGCACCTGTGCAGCAATTGGGTTCGCACCTTGCGGGCCATATTGGCGGACCATGAGAAAGTTGGTCATGATCGAGCTACTCTAGAACCGCAGGCTTGAAACATTGAAGCACGTGCAAGTCTCCGAGGTTTGAGACTTTGGTCAACGGCTTGTACGGACTCTGCAAGAGGAATGGTACTTCTGGTCCAACAAAAGTGGTGATTAGTGAGTGGGTTGAACACTTCGCGCTGAACATTATTACTGAAATGATTGCCGGGCAGAAGTACTTTGATAGCAGCG
>CAMOHE010045593.1:0-10130 GCA_946598075.1 Artocarpus hirsutus | reverse complement strand
TCTCCCACTTGCTAATAGCAGTTTTTGCAGGGCTTTTGGGTTTGGTTTCTCCATACCTATGGAGGGCAAAAACAAGCCAGAAAATCAAGAAGGGCACGTTGGGTCCCACCCCACCACCAGAGCCCTCAGGTGTGTTACCTATAATAGGCCACCTCCACAAACCAAGTGCCCAAAACCCGCTTTTCCGAACCATGGCCGATATTGCAGGCAAGCTTGGCCCAATCTTCCTGTTCCGTCTAGGCGTAAACCCCGTGCTTGTCATCACAACTACGAGGCTGTCAAGGAGTGTTTCACCACAAACGACAGGACTTTCGCGTCAAGACCACTGTAGACTTAAATTTTTTATTCATTCCTTTTATAGATAAACTGTTAGTTGAAGTTTAAATTTAGGATTAATCTAACCATTATCTTTAACATTTAGGTCGTTCTTAGTTTACCTTCTCACCTTTAATCACTCTTTAAGTGTTAAATTTTGAATTAATCTACTGAATTTGTTTATTAGACTTCCTAGTACAATCAGACCGTAAAAAAGAGAAATAACTCTTTAATAAGGTAAATGAGCAAGGTAATTAGAACTATTAGTCATAACTGTTTTTACTGTAGTATATGATAGTTTTATCTTGAACATTTAGGATTAATCTAACCATTATCTTGAACATTTAGGTCGTTCTTAGTTTACCTTCTCACCTTTAATAACTCTTTAAGTGTTAAATTTTGAATTAATCTACTGAATTTGTGTATTGGACTTTCTAGTACAATCAGACCGTAAAAAAGAGAAGTAACTCTTTAATGAGGTAAATAAGCAAGGTAATTAGAACTATTAGTCATAACTGTTTTTACTGTAACATATGGTAGTTTTACATTGTAGCAACTTTGTTATTGTTATTGTAGCATGTGAGAGTTTTACACTGTTCATAAACAAGATTATGGTTAAAACCGAACTTGTCAAATAAAGCATAAGTATAGTCATATGATTCTATGGACTTTTTTGTTTGTTTTAACAAAAGTTCTAACTGAAAAACTTCATGACCACACTACTTTTTTTATCTTATTTGTAATAAAAAATCTAAGGGTTAAATGAAACTAATTTAAAATTCAAAAAGTAAAATAAAAGTTTTCAAAGTTTGAGGGTAGACGGACAAGAATAATTTTGAATTAATATTTTGGCTTTAGGAAATTTTGAAACTTACTCATTTTAAATATTATTATACACGCATATGGACATCAATTTCAGAAAAAAAATACTATGCCTTAATTTTCCCCAATATCAAAATTTTTCGTTAACAAGGTCTGCACACGGAATGCACCTGTGCAGCAATTGGGTTCGCACCTTGCGGGCCATATTGGCGGACCATGAGAAAGTTGGTCATGATCGAGCTACTCTAGAACCGCGGGCTTGAAACATTGAAGCACGTGCAAGTCTCCGAGGTTTGAGACTTTGGTCAACGGCTTGTACGGACTCTGCAAGAGGAATGGTACTTCTGGTCCAACAAAAGTGGTGATTAGTGAGTGGGTTGAACACTTCGCGCTGAACATTATTACTGAAATGATTGCCGGGCAGAAGTACTTTGATAGCAGCGGAAAAATTGACGGAGAGGCTGAGAAAATTGGGAAGCTTATAAAGGAGGATATGAGGATATCTGGGCCTTTTGTTGTTTCTGATCTAATACCAGTTCCGAATTGGGTTGATCTGAATAGGAATCTGAAAGAGACGAAGAGAATTGGGAGGGAGTTGGGTTGAGGAATACTAGAGATAACAAGCAGGAATTCATTAATATTATGTTGTCCTTGATTGAGAAAAGTCCCAGCAGGGGACAGTTTTGGTATGTGTTTTTATTTTATTATTTTTATTTTTTTTGCTTGTTTTTAATAAATTTTTTTTTTTTCGATTGAAATAACTATTTGGTTCCACTCAAAATCATAAGATGTTACAAGATTAAAAGATATAAAATTGAGAGATGAAATAGAGAGAAGCTTTGTTGAGTTATGAAGATTTAGTCCGTAAAAGTAAATCGGATAAATTCATATTAATAATAAAACTGTGACGCTATACGCCATTATCTACATTATTATGTAGTCATTATTTGTTAGTAACGTACTATTCATCATTATTTGCATAGCAACTCATTATTTATTATTATTTTCACAATCAAGTCATTATTCATAAATACGGTAGACAATCACAGTTTCTGACACGTTCATTATTTTTGGTGCACTTTACATAAATTTTAGTAGAGATTTCCTCCATGCAGTATTGTTTTGGCTTATTTTACTTTTTTTTTTTTTTTGTATTAAAAAACTCCAATAATACAGGTCATAACATAGCGGGTAAATTAGAGAAACATCGCTTTTATATAGTAATGTTTTTTAATTTTTTTATTTCTATGATAAAATTTTAAAAAATATAAAAACATAATTGATTATAAGTATTTTGGGTTAGGATTATGGTTAAATAAACATATGTTATCTAACAGTATTTTGATTAGAAAAAATGATATGATCAAAGACATGAGACAAAAATAGTAGTATACTATAGTGATAGTAAAAAATGATAGTACTGCCTAAACAAAACACTTTCATCTTACAATTTTTAGGCTTCTTTTGCTATTACCTAGAAACACGGAAGATACCCAATCTAGGCTTAATATATTTGTTCATTTACTTCTTAGTTTAAAGAATCAAGTACTTGATATTGTCATACACTTGCAACAATGAAAGCAACATCATACTCTTCCACATAATGACCATATAATTGCAATCTCCTGAAAACTCTCTTTCTCATAGAAGTGTTCACAAATTCTACTTTTATAGAATCTCATCATAGCCGGTTCCGACACCACAGCCACAAACTTGACATGGATTCTAGCCCTATTATTAAACAACAGAGATGCATTAAACTGTGCCCAAGAAGAGCTAGACCTCGTAGTTGGTAAAGAAAGATGGGTGGAAGACTCCGACATCAAAAACCTAGTTAACCTTCAAGCCATTGTCAACGAAATGCTACGCCTATACCCTCTGGGCCCCCTTGCAGTTCCACACGAGATGAGGGAAGATTGCACAGTTTGCGGCTACCATGTTCCAAAGGGCACTCGTTTGTTTGTCAATTTGTGGAAGTTGCACCGAGACCCCATTGCCTGGCCCGACCCTAAGACCTTCTTGCTCAAGAGGTTCATCACGAGGCACACGGGGCTCAATGCTTCGGGTCAGCATTTTGAGTTCATCCCATTTGGTTCTGGTAGAAGGCCATGTCACGGGATGACTTTTGCCTTGCAAGTGACACATTTGACTTTTGCACGTCTTTTTCAAGGGTTTGAGTTAGCAACACAATTGGATGGTCCGGTGGATATGAGTGAAGGATTAGGCATTACATTGCCTAGAGCCACTCCACTAGAGGCTGTGCTAACCCCTCGCCTACCTGCTGAATTTAATCAACAACAGGAATATAATAGAGTTATAATTATGTGTATTTAGTTTGCTAGTTTTGAAAATTACTATACTCCTTGTTACGAAAATAGTGCAACATAAGTAAAGAAAAAGAAGCACATAGATTTACGTGGAAACTTAAGACGGAAAAAAAACCATAACAGAGGAGAAAAAAAATTATTAAACAAAAAAAAGATTACAAGATGGTGGCAAATAGGGAGGCTAAAAACAAAAATACCAACCCTTAATGCAATATATCTCATATATCGGTATAAACAAAACCTTATGGGCCCAAAACATAAACTAAAAATAATAAAAAAATCATACCAGTGTTTTATAGTGACCATTGATTAATATCAAGGTTTAAACAAAGCTTAAACCAACCACTTATTCGCTTATCCAATGGCAAAAATCTCATTTGTGCTTAGTCAAAATTCTAAACTATACAACGTGCTTTTAAAAAGATTATTTCTCGCATATTCTTAATTAAAACAAAATTTACTCTCGTATCATTTTATAATATCACAAAATTCACCCCTACTATTAAATTTAGTCAAAATTAAGTATGCAAAACGAAAACTTTGTCCTATATAAAACAAATTATGCATTTGATTTTTAAGACAATAACTTCAATGACTATTAACAAAAATAAAACTAAAAAAAATCAAAACTGATTATCCTCAAATGTACTCACAACTGAAGATAATTTTTTGTGATTATGCCTAGAGTAGATGATATTGGGGAAGAAGGCTAAATCAGTTTCTGACTACCATTTTCTTCTTGTAATCCTCTATGATATAAATTAAGCCATCATCTAACCAAAATGCCAAGTATCTCGTAGAGTAAATTACGTTGCATACTACTTTTTTACCGCAATTATTATTATACCACTTTTTTCCTTCTATTTGATTCATGCTTTTTTTTTTTTTGGCTAAAAATGTCAAAATATCCTTAAATAGTATATATTTATCTAACTTTAAATGGCTAAGCCAAAATACCTAATAACAATAATGTTTTCATATTCATTGAAAGTGGTATGTTTCAACTTTTCTTGTAAAATGAAAAATTTCATGTTAGAAAATAGATGAGTAGTATAAAACAAAAAACAAAGAACACACATATGTATGTGGAAAACCCTGAAGGGAAAAAATCAGAGACAAAGGATAAATCGAGCCTATCGACCTAATCTCTTCTCTACCACCACAGACCCTAAAAAATTTTTATAATTATAGTTTCACCATAAATATCACACTGTAAATTTTTTGAAGACAGACCAAATAAAATTCATGTCACGAATCTTACATTCCACGTAAGGTTTATTTCTCAAATTGAACGCTCAATCTTAGTAATAGACGCCCAACCCTATTGTAAGGCCTAAAAGGCCTGCAACGGAAAGTCCAATGCTTGCGTGCTGGCATCTAACTAGTGCCTGCCCTCGCATTAATTTGAGATCCTGTCTTATCCATTTGCAATTTGCATTATACCATGTAGGAAAAAAAAATATCTTCCGTTGGAGATTTGATTAAATTCCTGGTATTTCACCGAAAAAGAACAACAAAGCTTAGATTTTTATGCTTTGTCATCCATACACGTTTATGAAAATGGCCGATCCTGGGATCATGGAAACAAATTCGTCAAATTAGAAGAGAACTGACCAAAATGTATAATATAAGTCCATTAAAAACAAAACATTCTTTGCCATTTGCAACTTAATTTATAAATGTGTATATAAGAGAATATGTGAGAACTAAGTTAAAACTTAATAGGGTGTTCAGAAAGTATAGTTAAAACCAATTTTGGTTAAAAATATTGTAATATATGAGACTTTTACAATGTAATAATTTATTGCCTCTTATTGTAACTCTTGATAGTTTTATATTGTTTATTGATTAGAATCAATTGATCTATTAAATATTGTAGCGTGTTGAGTTTTATATTATAGTAGTTAAAATTTTGGCCTTAAAATTTTGTTCTTAAATACTAAGTACAATGAAATCGCTTACTCATTAAAAGAGATATTATAATAGAAGCATCTTATTAATGAATAGGGTATTATTCACACTTATAAAACAAAGATATATCCAAGTTACGTTTAATTTAAAGTTTATAATTGCAGTCAATGAGTATAAAAATTCATTTTAATTGTCACTTGCTTAATTAGTTGGATGCGTGACCCTATATTTACTAGGCTTTGAATTTTTATGGTTTTTATTGCTTCTAAGTGAAGGGAATCATAGCCCCTATAAAAAAAAAATTCACTTTAATTATTGCCAAAAAAGAAAGAAAGGGAGATCGCTTTAATTATACGTGGCTTTTATTATATTTTACAGTGACATAAATGATGAAAACAAGGGTGGAAAATTAGGTCAACCCCACAATAACTTCATTACCAAAACCCAGCAGCATTAAGGCACCTAACACAGTCCTAGGGGTCCTAAATGCCATCTAAAACCTATTTGGCCTTAAAATTGACCTTTCACAACGTGAATACATATCACCTAATTTCCACCCACAAAGGCAATGACATAAATGCCACATAACATCAACCAACAACTGCAAGCCGTCTTCCTGTCTTTCAAAAAACGGCTTTCAACAACCCCACCAAAAGAAAAACAAAAGCTCACTGTTTTTCCTGTCCCAAAGCAGACACACATAGTACTACTTTCTTAGTTTCTGTTTTCAGCGTTTGCTCTCTTTTATTTTCTCTCACTAGAGAAGGAGGTGAGAGAAACTTGACCTGGGTTGTCATGGGAAGGAAGAGGAGCTCGCCGGTCAATGTCCTTTTTGGATGGTTGAGAAGGCAGTCTATAAAGGTGAAGATCTTTCTTGGTGCCACTCTTGCTCTATTTGCTCTGATCGTTTTGAGGTTCACGGTGAAAAATCACAACCTCTTCTTTGTTATCTCTGAAGCCGTTCATGCTCTTGGGATTATGGTCCTTATTTACAAGCTCACCACCCAAAAGACTTGTTCTGGTAATATCTGATTTTAATTCTGTCTCTAACTCTGCATTTTTATTTTTTATTTTTATTTTTATTTTTGTGTCCAGCCATTGATTAATTGTGGATTAGATTATGTTGGAGGAGTTTGGGATATACCCAAAATCCAATTTTGATCTTTGTTCAATCAAATAATATTTGTATGTCTTATTTCAGATAAATTGTTAATTTTTACTTGTGGTCCATGATTATTGTAAATCACAATCTATATTGTTATGAATAAGCGCATTTTATATCTTCTGTGTGAGTTTTGTGCCTTGTTTTGTATTAATTTTTCTGTCCCTGTTAATCTATGCATACGGGTAAATTGTTCTGATAATCTTTCATTTTTTATTATTTGACAGATGCTTGCAGTAAATTTCAATTCCCTTTAAGATAATTTGCAATTTAGCCCCTGGACACTTCATTTTTAATGCATTAAAATGTTTTCTTTTTTGCTAAGAATTTCTCAATATCCTTCTCAGGTCTTTCACTTAAGTCTCAAGAACTCACAGCTATTTTCCTAGCGGTTAGACTGTTCTGTAGTACCATCATGGAAGGTGACATCCACACAATTCTAGATTTTACCTCCCTGGTTACCACATTATGGGTCATTTATATGATACGGTTCCAGTTGAAGTCAACATACATCAAGGAGCTAGACACTTTCCCCTTGTATTATGTGGTACTAATTATACATTTCTCCTTATACTTTATATATTTACCTGCATCAAAAACCTTTAAGGTTTATAACCCTTTTATCTCTAAGAGGAAAAAAACAAGACATTAGGGGTAATTTGCGCTCACGCCCCTCGAGTTTTTCGTTGTTCTTGAACTTTAATTTTTGCATTTAGGACCCTAAATTTGACCATTTTTGATAATGCAGTCCAATCAATAATAGACATTAATCAAAAAACAATAATTACGGTCCCATATGTCAAAATTAAAAAGTTTGGGGTCCAACTTGGCAACCAACGAGGGGCCTTCCATCCGTTAATTGATGTTCCATCGGCTAATGGGCCACATGTTTTCTAAGGATTTTAAAAAGTTAGAGCCCCATTTGCCAAAATTGAAATATCAGAGTCCAAATTGCTAGTTCAGAGTGCACTGTTGCAAGAAAAACAAAACATTAACTACAGATTAGGGGTGTGGAAATAGAGTACATTGATCATTTGTGTAAGCATAGCTATCACATTTTCTAATTCCATTTCAATGCCAGCTTGTGCCTTCTGTTATTCTCGCCGTGCTTGTTCACCCTTACACAACTCATTTTTTCCTTGGCCGGATTCTTTGGGCTCTTGGTGCATACATAGAAGCTGCTTCAGTCCTGCCTCAGCTTCGCATGATGCAGAATGCTAAGGTTAACTCTGTCATCGAAATCTCAACCGTCACACCTGGTCATTTGCTTAGTGTAGAAGTTCTAATTTACATTCTTCTGTTGTTCTGGAAATGTATTTCAGATGATTGAAACGTTTACAGCCCATTATGTATTTGCACTTGGTATCTCAAGATTCTTCTCATGTGCTCATTGGATTATTATGGTTAGTTTAGTTTTGCAGAATTTCTGAATCACATATTATTTGTCAAGGAAGAAATGCAATATATATATATATATATATATAGATAGATAGATCAAAGGAACAATATAATGGCTCATGAACCAGCTATGTAATTACTTCTTTTTTTTTTTTTTGCCATTTTCATGAAGATCTATGAGACTCGAGGGAGGTACCTATACTTCATTGGCTCTGGGTACTTCTGGCTCTTAGCAGCTTTCCTTGTAGAAATGGTTCAAACATTCATCTTGGCCGACTTTTGCTACTATTACGTAAAGAGGTAAGTATTAGCCTCCTTAATTCAACTTCTGTATATAAAGCCTATATTCTATAGTACTTTCTGAGTTTTTCTCAAAATTTTGTCCAAATTCTAATACTCTGCTCCTCATGTTTTGTATTTTGCAGTGTCATGCAGGGCCAGCTTATAATGAAAATGCCGTTTTAGAATGAATTTTAGTCTCAAACTTGTAGGAAAAAATAATGTTGTACATTTGTTTTCCTCAGATCAAAGTTTTGAGCTTCCTGTAGACTTGGAGACCGAATGCAATGATTTTGTCATTTAACATGTTGGCAAGTGTGGTTAAAACTATTTTTATAGTTTAAATCACTGTAGCATGTGAAAGCTTTATACCGTAATAATTTTTTATTTTTTACTGTAGCATGTGAGAGCTTTACATTATTTGATAACTATTTTTATGGTTCTAACTATGACTGCATTCTACAAATTGCCTTTCCCTTCTTTTTGTTTTTACTCGATTTTTTATTTAAAAAAAAGAAAAGAAAAGAAAAGAAAAAAAGAGAGTAGGAACTGGAATATAGCAGGTGAGTTGGTTGGGGGTCCTTGGGGAAGTTGGGGCAACTATGCCAGCAAATAGTAGTTGTTCAACAAATTGATGCAATTTTTTCCCCTTTTGTAGTCCTTTACCATGCCTGTTTGGTATTTTTCAACATGACTTATAACATTATACAACATGTCTTACTCAAACATGTTTGGTTGTATATATGTTTGGTTGTGTGTATGGCATGATGTTGATGGTTAAAATACAGTTAAAAAATTTTGGAATATGTTATAAATAACAAATGATTAAAATCATTATGATAAATTATCATGTACTCTGTAGTATAAAATGTGAAAATCATTTACACCTAGTTTTTTGTCCCTATTTTCTTGACAGAGTATGCAAAAAGGGGCCAATATAGTATGAAAATCATTTTCAACTAACACACATCAGGAAACCTGTAAAAACGTTTTTAAAATGTTACCAAACGACTTAGAGTCTAACTTTCATGACATCATCTCTCACTAAAAGAAAAGGAAAAAAGCAATCGAGAAAAAGAAGGACAAGGTGTTTTTTAGAAAAAATATTTTCATTTGTACGGCTTAGTCTTATTATTCACACAATTGTGAGCTCTAATTTCACTAATGAGGTGTTTAACAGTGATAAAAACCACTCAATTTTTAGCACAAATTCAGTTATAAACAGTAAAAAGTTCTCACATGTTACAGTAACAATAAAAAAAATTGCTACAATATAAAACTCTCACATACTACAGTAAAAATAGTTCTCATTATTGGTTCCCATCATTTTTTTAAACACCCACTAAGTATATAGTATAGTATTCACTATGTGTTTTTCCTCCACGTAAAAAAAAAAAAAGAGAGAGAGAAAAAAGGAAATGTCCTTTACAGATTTAAATTTCAAAATAAAAACCACATATTATTATTTATGTTAAATGATTCATGTCGTGTCTGGTACAACCTAATTAAATTAGGCACAATTGTTTATTGTATTGTTCCAAACGTAGTCCATTATTTATTTTTTTTCTTTTGTATCATGTTGTATTGTCCTGCGAATCCTTTGTCTATTGGCTCATGCCCTTATGCATTACGTTGTGCCAAGTTATATTTCCCCACGCGTCTACGCGTATGCTTGCCCTAACACGATTGACATTTAAGTCCAAGGACTTTTACCATGTGTCCGTATTCTGGCTGGTTCTCAGGACTTGCCGCTGCTGTTGGGGACTCAGAGACTAGCACGTGTCCCGATGGACACCTTGCGTGCAATTTAGCCACGTGGCGACCAGGGAAGCCTGAGCTGTGGGCTCCACCAGCGCCCCTTCTTTCTCCGAAATGGCGAACAAAACCTAGGAGGGGATCTAATTAGCGGCTAATCA
>CAMOHE010045592.1:0-31227 GCA_946598075.1 Artocarpus hirsutus | reverse complement strand
CCTCTCCTCTCATGACGGCGCGTCTATGATGATGATGTTATGGTGCAACACTTGGGCCCCTTAAGATAAAATGGATAAGTTTTAATATGGTTGATGTAATGAAAGATATGTTCTTATGAAAATGTGCCTAGTGCACTATTATGATGATGATGATGTTCATGAAATGTTTTTAAGTTGTGAGAATTACAATGTACTTACTAAGCATTAGCTTATTCAAGTTTTTCATCATGTTGCAGATAAGGGTAAGAAAGTTATGGAGTAGGCGGAGGACACTGACAGGCGTGTAAGCTCAGGAAGATGGTTTGCAAATGGAAGAACGCCAAGGAAAGAGATTTTAATGGAATAATCTATGATTTTCGATTTTGAGTATGTTTATAACATTTTTGAATTTTAAGGATATGTTTTATAATTTTTGAGAATATTTATTTTATAGACTTTTATTATTTTATAAAGTTTCTTCCGCATTTGAAGTTTTAAAACTTATTTTTAAATCAAAATTTTCTTTTGTTCGGCCTGCCGACCATATTGGTCGGACTACCGAATAATGTTGATCGGCCTGCCGGTTGCCATGTATCGGCCTGCCGATCTTGTTGATTTTAAAACCCCATTTTGCAAGGTCTCGGACGGCCTGTCGATGGGTGACCTTCGGCCTGCTGGTTGAGTTCGGCCTGCCAAAATTAAAAGTTCGGCCTGCCGGCCGAGATGTGTTAAAAAAAAAAAATTTTCTATCTTTTGTTTTCAAAGGTCATTTAATTTTATAAATGATATTAGCAAACTATTTACAGAATGTTATGGAAAAGCAAATTATTTAATTAAGTAAATTTATAATTTCTCATAAATTGTATTTTTATGTATGTAAAGATCCTGGGAATGCTTTTCCAAACTATGATTTCAAATGCATGTTATTAATTACAATAGTTTGCTCCAATTAATGTTTTAAAGAATAAACGTAACGATATCTGTGACGTCCGAAAAGGGGGCGTTACAACGCGTAGGTACATATTTTATATACTCACAAGTTCACCTATTGACATACACACAGGTACACATATTGATATGCACATAGGTCCACATAATGATATACACACAGGAACATAAATATATATATATAGATATATATATGATCACATTCCATACCAACTATTCCATATTATAGGTGGGGTTGATACTTATTTGCTTAGGCTATTGTATAAGCTGACCTCAGTTTTCTTTTTTTTCCTAATATTCTAGTGTTATTTTTGGCCAATTATAACACTATTAGCCAAATTTTTACTATTTTGTCTGTGTGTCAATACAAAACGTTCATTAATTAATAGATTGGGTTACATAACCATCTACAACTCTGATAATCATGGATTCTCTCCCTCTCCTTTCTTACTCAACTCTATCATCTTTAACGAAGGCGAAAATCTTATTAATAATCCCTTCTTCCTATTTTGGACGTTCCAAAATTGTTCGAGACACTTGTTGGAAAAAAGACGATTTCGCCCTCGATGGGCCTTTTAAATTTCTCAAACCCGTTTTTGCTATTTTAACGAAAATTGTTGCTTATTAGCTTTAAAACAATACCCTTGAGCATTGGGTTTTCTTATTTTACACTAATGTCTCAGTTTAATAAAAGTTTGCAATTTTGTCTTTGTTTGAAAATTTTGACAATTTTACCCCTGAAACCAAAAATAATTTCTTTAAACCAAAATTTTTCATTTTATATAAGTATAAAATTTGCTCAAAATACCATACCCAAAATCCTTTTCCAAATTGGCATTTTTGCCCTTTGAATTTTTTTTTCCAATTTTAACAAATTTTGTAAAATCTATAATTCACAAACGAATGTGATTTTTTACAAACAGTTCATGATTTCTAATAGTTTCATCGAGATCTATAACTTTTGTGTTTTACTTAAATTCCCACTATACAGGGGAGTTTTTTACCCTTTTTCAAATTTGCCTTGAAAAACACTCTCTTTGCAATTTAAACCTTGTGTCGTTTTTGTAAAAATAAGTTTTAAAACAGCATTCCAGCCATTGTTTATGCAATTCCATATCATTCTCCAACAATTTTCATGTCAAATCACCATTCTTTGAAAATCTAACATCAAAAATACAAAACTAACCTACTTTTGCATTAACCAATACTCTCCACATTTAAACCCTAATATCAACAACACCATCATATCATAAACCATATACTCAAGAAATTCAACCATTCTCTAGCTTAAATACCCACATGCCTTATGAAATGATCAAAATTAAAATAAAACCAAATAAACTTTAAGTTTGGGAGTTAAAACTTACCCAAAAGAAAAACTTGTGATTCTTAGTAATCCAAGGGCTCCTTTGAAAATTTTCCTAAGCATTTTTCATATGAGAACATCTTGAATCAAATTCTCCTCGTAACCCAAGAGAAAACCCTAGGAGAACTTGGAAAAAGTTTAGATTTTTACCTCAAGAGTTGATAAAATCCCTTGAACTTTACTTTTTGAATTTAATTGGGACCAATTTTGCAAAGATTTGAAGTTGGAAAATTTTTGGAGAAATGCTTCTATGGCTGCCAGTTGGGGGGAAGAAAGAAATGAAAGAAAATTGTTTCTCAAGCCTTTAATTAAGGCTCATCTCATGAGAGATTTTTTTTAATGGGTGAGTCATCTTCTAGTCATCATGAAGGGTAACCTATGTTCACTTAAACAGTATGACATATCCTACTTTGTTTTTGGTTTATTTTCGGAATCCAAACATAACATTTCTTATATCTGTGTTTTTACTTAGCAGTATACTTATACTGTATCGACCCCTTTCCCATTGTTCTAGGGTTTTGGCAGACTTTCTATCTTATTTATACCTTAATTATCTATCCATTTATATCACAATTATATAACTAATTGTGATTTAAAATTCATTTCATGGATATTATTTACAAATTTTTGAGTACTTAAACTCACAAAATCTATGTTTGACAATATGCAACATTACATCAGGTTTACAGTGAAATTTCCTATTAATATTGTTTATTGTATTTTATCGTAATTTTACAAAAATATAATTTATGAGGACAAATTCATTAATTAAATTTAATTAAATATTATATTTTATTAATGAATTTCTCTTGGTTATTACAATTAACACATGTATTACAAAGAATGAGGGCTATTAAATAATTTTTGTTAAATTATTCAGTTTGCTCCTTCCCGTGCAGTTACATGGAAATTGAAAGAGAGATTATTGTTTTTATAATTTAAGGTTTTTAGTTCATTTTTCTTGACATTTAAAATTATAAAAGTATATCAACAATTAAAGTCAAATTAGCATTAGACATAATATAATTACCTAAAAAATCTTCTATCTTATATATTACATGCTAATTATGTATTGGAATAAATTCATAGATAGTCTTGTATTCTTTTCTCTCTCTAAAATTGGTTTTCTATACTCAATTTTGTCGCATAAATACTCCTTAAACTTACAAAGTCCCTTATAAATGGTCCCTCTGTTAGATTTTGAATTGAAGAAGTTAACTTTGTCTCATAAATGATCCTCAAACTATTTCTTCTATTTATAAATAGTCCCTATGCTAAAAATTGTACTATATTTAGTCCCTATATTAAAAAATACATGCTAAAATTAGTTATATTGTTAAATAAATATATAGAAAGCATTAAATAGTAGAAATTGTACCGGATATGTAGTCCTTAAACTAAAAAGAAAAGAGTGATTCTACTTACACTTGTTAAATATATGAACAACCTCATATAAAAATATTACTTTTAAATTTCTTATTATTGTACATAAAACAAAGTTAGAAAATAATCGTGACTTACATTTTGGTATATTTAGGAACTTTTGTTTCAAAATTCGGTGCTAAAAGAATTGAAAGTAGGTAAGATATATAAGTATTGCCTTTTTTAGTTGAATTTTGAATTTGTTCTGTTTTAACATTTTGTTCTGTTTAAAAATGTTTTTTAATTCAATTTGTTTGTAATTTTGTCTTTTTACACGATTTAGATATTTTTACTAAGAAAAGAAATACGATAGATTAGCAGGAATATAAATTAATTAAAATAAGTATAAAAAAAAGATATTTATAAATTTGTTAATATGAAATTTAAAAATAATTTGGTGAGTATTTATTAAGATGGTCGGGCAAAATATGTTCACTCCCAAAAATTATCAAAAGGTATATATTTGTACAAATAGATAAAAAAACTGTCAAATATATGTAACAAAGAAATTAATTATGGCCTTTTTTCTTTTAGCTTAAGGACTACTGAATTAGAACAATTCCACATATTGAATGTTTTTTATATAGTTATTTAACAATATAGCTAAATTTTAGTATATGTTCTTTTAGTTTAGGGAACTAAATATAGCATAAGTTGTAACATAGTGACTATTTATAAAAAGAAGAGATAGTTCAGGAACCATTTATGAGACAATTAATTTTTTCGTTTAAAATAACAGAGGAATTATATATGAGACACTTGATATATTCATAGATTATTTATAAGATAAAATTGAATACATAGACCAAGTTTAAAAAGAAAAAAATTCAGCTACTACAGGTGAGTTTATTCCTATTTGTAAATTACTTATTACTCTGTAAGAAGTACACCGTTCAAGCGACTTCCAACGGTAACACGTGTAGGGCACGTCTTTAAACGAGTGATACCTGAAAGTCCCAATATAGTGATCCCCTGTCCAAGTTTTATGTCCATTATTGTGTTCATCAAATGAAATCTTAACACGCATCATAGCTTAAACACTACGAACAGAGGGATATAACAGAAGTTCTATAAAAATTAGGTCGTTTAAATTAAACTGATATTTGGTAAATAAAGAAAGCCGAGATTCAACACAATAAAAACGATTTTGATGGCAATTAAATGGTCAATTTTGAGAAGTTTGCCTCTTAAATTTTTATTATTTCATAGTTTAAACTATTCAAACCTCCCACTATATCTCTAATTATCTCATTACACTGTCTAAACTTACATTCCAAATATTAGTTTAAAACCACTATTCAAGCCACAGTACATGTTCAAAATAACCAATTCAAACACAAAATTCACACCAATTTGAACTCTCATACTTGTTGCTTCTGGAAAGTTATAATTCATCTCTCATTCTTGGAACCGAACCACTCCCCCTCTGTCTCTCATCCAAATCCTTCTCATATTTCCTTCTCCCTCCGGATACCTTAAATGAAAATGTGATTGTCTACTGCCATATCAACAAACAAACAAAGCAGGATTTAAACAATAGCCATTTCTAAACCAACAGAGGACCAGCTAATACTGGTAAAAATATTTCAGACGATATATATCAGGTTCAATAGCCATCAACAACTATCAATGCTTATGCCGTGCTGTATAATTGGTTAAGAAATTGTCATTCAGTGCGCCTTGTGAGGAAATTGTCGTTCAAGTTTTCTAAATTAGCTCAAATGTAGAAAATAGTTATTTAAAAAATTCTTACCAAAAAAAATTATTTGAGTTAATGAATATAAAACATTTTAGGGAAGGGAAGGAAAATACAAACATTTAATTAAGCAGATTATATTTATGGAAATTGAAAGCAGACAAAGATACGAGGAGAGAGAGTTTAAATGGACAAAACACTCAAAATATATATCTATGTTCTAATATTTGTGATATGATTCACCCAGTTTACTTAACGATTTCTCTTTAAATATATTTTGGTGAAATATTTTTTTTTAATTTGTTCCTATTAAAATATTTTTACTAAACATGTGCCCATGTTAATATTATTTTCTTGTCATACTAAAAAGTATTATAATATGAAATTTGATCTTGAAAAGTATTTTTTTTCTAATTGCTCTAAAAAAATAATTTGTTCAGAAATGTTTTCTGTCTTGAGTATTTTTCTCCCAACGACATTCTCAACTATTATTTTTTTACAAATACCCAAAATCTAATTTTTTCCACTTTAAATATCTTTTTTTTTTTTTCCTTAAATACGTCCCTGCTTAACCATTTTCGAAACATCCATTATATAAGGGCAGTTTTATCACACTTGGTGTGGTCCATCCAATGTGAGGGGCTCCGGCAGGAGCCGACTGAAAAAAGTTTTTCATTATATAATCCATCCCTAGCAATTAAAATATGACAATACTTCCAATCATCTGATCAGGCTAGATGATTATCAATCATTGACTTTTGAAAACAAAAACAAATGTTTCGTTTTTTTTATTTTTTTTTTAGACTCACAAATAGATTAGATAATTATAAATATTTGACTTTTAAAAAAAGAATATGTTTCGCGTAGTTAGCAGCACTTCTATTAGTAACGTCAAAGTAATTAATGGGACGCTTAGAAAGTATAGTTAAATATGAAATATTTGAATGGAAAGCTATAACATAAACATTATACTATAGCTTTTTTTATTAATTTAACTTATAATAGCTTCATCTTGTAACAATCAAAATTTTAATAAATTTAATATTAACAAACACTATATAAATATTCAAAATTAGCATATTATTATATATAACAAAGAAGAGGCTGAATCATGGTATAAGGTACAGTATCTTTCCCATTTAACCATACATTAGGTATGCTCTGTGTTGAATTACTTTTTTACCCTTGGTTTTTATTTTTCCCCTATATTTCAGTTCGTTTGCTCTGCCTCTTTTTGGCATTTCATAGAGGAAAAACCTAAGCTCTTGGACGCTGCCATCCGCCTCCCCCTTCTTATTCTTTTTTCCCTTTTTTTATCTTCTTCTTTATTCTTCGATTGCCTGCTTCCTTCTTCTTGCAGGGTAAAAGACCTCAAAATCTTTATTCTATTGCTTCCATACACAAGGGTGAGCCACTGCTGCCTGTCATTTTTTTTAAACGATAAGGTGATTCGGACTGTATCAACTGGGACTGTACAACAGTTTTATAAAAAATGGTATCACTTGAGCAACATGGTGGTGACAGCCGTTGGAGATTTTTCAGATACACAGGTTTGAATTCTCAACTGGTTTGAAAATTTAAAAAAAAAAAATGATCAATGATTTTGTGTATTTTCATTTTCCAATAATTAATATTTATATTTTGCCTAACTTAATCAACGTCTCACCTACAGTGCTGTCTTCACCGTATGAATTTATTCCGTGTTTGTCTTAAAGTCATTACGTGCCAAATCCCTCATCTCTACACTGTTATGAAGAGGTCCTTAAAAGTTTTAATTAAAGTTGGTCTGGAGTGAATTATGAAATGTTTAACTTTATACCATGCTTATTGTTATATTAATAACATGATTGTGCATATTAAATTAAAATAATACAAGCTTATCTAAATAAAATAAATAATGAACAAAAGCTTTCTTAGTTCAATATAGCAGGTGAAATAATTTTAAAAAACAACCAAAACATGTTG
Organism: Artocarpus hirsutus; assembly: GCA_946598075.1. Classification (NCBI taxonomy): domain Eukaryota; kingdom Viridiplantae; phylum Streptophyta; class Magnoliopsida; order Rosales; family Moraceae; genus Artocarpus; species Artocarpus hirsutus. Next base: position 23,851 of record CAMOHE010045592.1, on the reverse strand, counting down.
ACTTCTTCCTTCTTTCCTTTTTTTTTTTTTTTTTCGTGTATTCCTTTTCATTTGTGGACCTGAACTCTCAATCACGAAGCTTTATTTTATTCATCCAATTTTTTCTGTGTTTTATACTTGAAGCTCCGCGTGCAGCATCAAAAGAAGAAGGGTAAGCAAATTCCAAAACAAGCTTCCACCAGAGCCTTCGGGGCGCACAGCTTCAGGAGCGAGACAAACGGTTGAACATGATTTTTGAAAATAAACACTGTAGGTGTCCAAATTTATAAATTTTACCTTTAATTAAAATTCCTCACATCATGTCAATAGCAAAACGTATAAAAATTCATAATCGAGTAATCTAGACTTATATTTTTGCCTAAAAACTTATAAAAAAATGATAAAAAGACATTTTTTTTCAAATGAAATATTTGAAATCTATAAAAACCATAGAAAAAATAAATGAATAATACAAGAGAAAATTGAAACGATTGAGATAAATTTCAAATCCTTAAAAAGAAACAAGAAAACAAAAACTGAGAAACGAAAAAGAACATAAGAAAATTAAGAAAAGAGGTAGAGCTAACTTAGTTTCGGTCATTATTTTTCCTTCATTCACTGCCATCTTCTCCCTTTTTCCTTTGACATAAAGGACGTACGAGTAAAAGTTTTTGGATTTCCACCCTCCAGCTGGTCGGAGCCCATGGCTTGAAACGACAACAATGGGACCTTTGTCTCATATTTAAAATGACGGTTTAATCCAAAGCTAAACCTACTCACATGGGACAAAGTTTTAAATAAATAAATATAATTAAGAAAAAGATATTAATTAATTAATTAATTAGGAGATTTACTAATGAACGTGGCCTATTAATTGAGATCATTTTTATGGTATACATTGATGAGCTATCTCTAAAACATAAAAAGCTTTCTAGTAGCTTGCCACCAATAACAGCCACCCACTAGGGTGGACCAGCCCACAAGTACAACTTTGGTTTTAATTTCTTAATTTATTGATTGGACACCCGGCAGAATTGAACATTCTTAACCACTTTTGCTTGGAATGAAATTGACAACATAATTAAAGAAACTCAGCCCACTGAATGCCTCTGTTTTTTTATAGATATTTTGCTGAGAAGAAAAAAAAAGTTGATTATTTAATAGATATTTTTATTATTTTATATTATTTTTTGTCGTCAGCATTTGTTTCTCTTTATTATATAAATGTATTTTTTTAAATATTATATATATTTTTGAATGCCGGCCTTTTTGTTCCTTTTTATATTATATATATTAAAAAAAGTTAAAATAAAGTAAAGCTTAATAAAATTATAATAAATTAAATTATTACTATATACTAACGTGTGATTTCAGTATAGGTTTTTATTCTCGAAGTTGCATTTAAAAAGGTCGACTAATAACCAGTCCACTAACTCACACACCTATAATAATTGCACTGCATTTGTCATGTTATTGATATTTTCAGCATAAAATTGACCAGCCACCTAATGTTTTATCGAAATCAAAACGTATTATCATTAATTAAATAACAGGAATATCTTACAGTCATCGGTAGAGACAAAGATGGGAATCTTATGAAGCCGTATACAATCTTTAGACAAAGTTAAGGCAAAATTTGCTAATTTATGCGCCACTGAATTGCCTACATGAGGACAATGAACACAATTAATAATACCAAAACTCCTCAGCAAATCATAGACATCCCAACATAGCGGTGCTTCGTAGGACAAATCTATATCATGACAAAGACTGTAAACCACTTTCAAAGTGTTTGTTTAAACGTACAAACTCCAGGCCCTTTCGAAGTACCATGATCTCTACATGTTTCGGTGATCACATAAATCCATTACCATGATCTCTACAAGTTTAGGTGATTACATAAATCTATTTTATTTATTTCAATATCAAGTTAATATTAAATTTAATATATATAATCATATATTTGTATAATAATAAGCATGATAAAAGCAAAACTTTTCATATTAAATAAAAAATGATTTAAATTAACCTGCTCAGTAATAGGTTTTCCACTTATACAAAATAATGCTAAAATTAAATAAATTTACACGTTTTAATCAATGATGCCATTTATATAAATGAAAAAAAATATATGTATTGTGTCCCCCTTTTTAGCAATTTTGACAAACAACATATATATGTATTTTATATACACACGAACATAAGGAAGGTAAATGTGGAGCACTTCCTCTACATGCCTAATGAAGACATTAGATTTAAGGGTAGATTTGCTGTTGTCAATATCTAATTATTGCCTATAAACTTCATTCATCACACTTAGACTAAAATTACCTTAAGAGATTGTACTGGCTAATTAATTAATTAAAAATAACTAATTTCCTTTAAGATTATTAATAATATCGTAGTAATCAAACATAAACGAAATCAAAAGATGAAAGGTTAACTTTGTCAACTTATAAGGATCTTTATTACAAAGCCATTTCTTCAATTCCTTATTTCTCAATATTACTATCCCGTTTTAGATCTTAACAAACAGTTAATCATAAAATTTATATTAAAAATGCACAAATATACAAGAATAGAATAAATTATAATAAAAGGTAATGAGGACTAAAAATAAGGATTAATCAAGCTCAAACTATGTTTAACTTCAATTTCATTTTTAAATTTTTCCTACAAACTCAATCTTGTCTACCCTCTTTATTTCATAGTTATTTCAATTATATTTAAAAGCATTTGAAATCTATATTTATAAAAAATAATTGATATATTAATTCCTTTTTAAAACTCACTATTAGTAGTAGAACACAATATTAATAAAACAATTATTAAGCAAAAAACATACAATTAATAAAACATTTCAAATATATATCATAAAATATATTACAAATGCAAGTTGAAGAACAAAGTAAAAACATTGGACCTAATGATCTGAAGGATGCGTTTTGAGAGTAAAAAATATTATGTAATATCAGCCATCCTAGCACTAGCACTGATGAATCTAAAAGTTTTAAGAACATCATGTTACAAAACAAAAAAACAAACACACTAAACAAAAAATAAAGACCAACATCACATAAACAAAAGCGTTATTCAAAACACAGAAACATAAACTCTAAACATACTATAAATAAAACCAAAAAATCACAGATGTAGGTGCAAATCCAATGGCTACTTGCTACTATCTTTGTCCTAATCCAGCTTTGAAGTTGCAGAGTTAGACTTTGAATGAATAATACACATTTTGTCCATCAATTCTTTAGCAGTTGAAGTAGTAACAAAAATTTGTCTTGCCCCCTATTGAATAAAATTCTCTTCCACATCATGATCTAAAAACGTTAACAAACCATCATAAAAATCATTATCATTCAAAAACCTTAATGATTTTGAATGAATACCCAACAATTTCCTACTAGCAGCTACAAACATTTCCTCAATAGTGCCTATGCCATCAGGTAAAACTATAAAAGCTTCAGTTATATTAATCATGGCTTCTATACATTCACAAATATGGTCAACTTTTTTCTCTACACCAATAGTCTTACCACAAATATTACCTTAAGAAAGGACTTGAGGCATAGTCCCCAACACTTGAGCACTATTAGATTGCGCCGCTGTTGAAACAACCCCCATCAACCCTAAACTATCTCCCTCATAAACTAAATTAATTTTTTTACATGCTAAAACTTGCCCTAAATGCTCAGTCGCTTCTAAATAAACTCTATCTTTTCCATAACTAGAACCACAAAAAACACAAACAATTTCAATTTTCCTACATAAATAAGAAAAAGACATATTTGTCTTTATTTTTTGTAAGTGTTTTTTAGGGCTTTTTGGTTTTAAGTTCGCTTCATCAAATCTCCTTACGTTCTAAATGGGATCTTAAAGGAAATAAAGATACGTACAACTAACAAAAGCAAGATAAATTTTTCAAAGATTTACTAAACAACTCTACAAAGTTTTAGAAAAAGGACAAAAAATCATATAAACATTTGAAAATCGGGATAAAACTATGCAACTTTTCACATAATCAAACAAGTCTTCATAAATCTAACAAAAGAGAAATTAAACGCTATAGGCTTTTTGACTTAAAAAAACCAAATCTACAAAACTAATATAAAAGACAAAATAGAATATAAAAAAATTGACAAATGACTATTAAAAATTTGATAAATGAGACACAAATCTCGAAATGTCTAAATAAGATTCAAAAATTTCAAACAAATTACAATACATCACATGATTAATATAATATTTTTTAAAAATATATATTCAAGACATATTGCATTTAAAATGACAAATAATCAAACAAACATTAAAAATCGAAATAAAACTATGTAACATTTGACATTGTCAAACAATTCTACATAACTCCAATAAAAACTACATAACTCCGACAAAAACAAATTAAACACATCAATTTTTTTGAGTTCAAAAACTCAAAATCTACAAAACTATTATAAAAGACAAAATTGAATCTAAAACAAAATCAACAAATCACTATTAAACATTTGACAAATGATACACAAATCTCAAAACATCTAGATAGGATTCAGAAATTTTAAACAAATAACTATACATTACATGATTAATCTAACAATATAATATTTTTTAAAAAAATATTCAACACGTACTATAACAATCTAAAAGCAATCTAATACTAAAAACACAAAACACATTTTTTTCCAAAAACATTCAAACTAATCCCCACCCAATTTCCTTACAAACTGGCAAACAGGATCTTTAAAAGCCAGATCCTTAAGATGTTGTCTTTTTGTATGAAATTTGGGTCATAGTTTAGAAATTGCACCCTGAACATATCCACTGGGATGACTCTAAAGAGTAACTTGGAGATTAGCTAAGTTCTCTTTAGAAAGACTATCTTTGTAGAAATGAATTTTGTCCTCTCTATTTACTAACATAAATCCAAGTGAACAACGCCTACCCTCAGAAAACTATCGCTCACATTTGTTACATTTGGACCCAATAGCACGAGCTCTTCTTCTTATGGCACTACAACTGGTACACGTACCTGGGAGACCAACACTGTGATTAAAATCAGTCGGATGAATTTTACCTTCAATCAACATCCTCACATCACTAGAAATACCAAAACACATAAAAATCCATCATCGAGTAATTCTAGATTTATACTTTTGCCTAAGAACCTTATGAGAAAATGATGGAAAATATTTTTTCAAATGTTGATATTTGGAATCCATTAAAAACACAGAAGAAGAAAAAAATGAATAATACAAGGAAAAAAATGAAACAATTTAGATAAAATTCAAATGCTTAAAAAATTAAGAAACAAAAAAAAAGAAAAAAAACAAGCTGTAAATTTTAGAGAAAAAGAGACGAGAAAAAAGAAAATTATAGAACTAGAGGAACGAAAAAATATAAAGAGACCGAACTTAGAAATCAAGTCTCAGATACACAGTAACATAATTTATAGACATATCATAGCATACTCTATTGAAGGGCCAGAACATCAATTCAACATCCATAGGTCTAAAATGACTGAAAAAACAATGACAGAAATAAACACAAAAGAAGCCACTAAGGACAAAATCAGAAAACACTAAATGATAAGACTAAATAATATAAAACGACGAAAAAACCATGAAATAGAATAAATAAAAGGGATAACATTAAAGGGCAAAAACGTCAACTCAGCAATACACAAGTAAAAAAAAATGGGCTGACATAAATCAAGCCAACTATTCTTAATCAAATTAACTTATACAATCTCAATTAAGACCACTTATTTGAAATTAATTATTCTTTGACATATGTTAAACATGTTCACTATAATAAATATAATATTAAAATATCCATCCGTAAATGTATCAAAAATAAATTTAAAATACACATGTTAATATAATCTTAATAAAATATGTATATATAAACTACTCTTATATAACAAATAAATTCAATAAATCAATACTCCTACACAAACATAGATGTTAATATAATTTTAATAAATATATTGCAACAATTACTAATTTTTTGTATAACAATGTCGTATTTTCCGCTACAATGCACTAAATAATATAAAAAGACAAAAAAATGAAACAAATTAAATAAAAGATATTACTCTAAAGGGCAAAAACATCATCTTAGCAATACACCAATAGAAAATGGTCTAATATAAACCGAGCTAAATATTTTTAATCAAATTAAGCTTATACAATCTCAATTAAGACCATATATTTGAAATTAATTATTCTTTGACATATATTAAATATTTCACTATAATATATACAATATTAAAATACCCATATATAAATATACCATAAATAAATTTAAAATGCACATGAATATAATCTTAATACAACGTATATATAAATATAAACAACTCTTATATAACACATAAATTTAATAAATCAAGACTACCACATAAACATACAAATTAATATAATTTTAATAAATATATCACAATGGTTACTAATTTTTTGTATAACAAAATATTCATTCCTGCTTCAATGCGTGGGTATTCTGCTAGTGACTTCTATATTGAAATTATTAATCTTTAGTTTGATAAAACGGTTGGAAGTGAAAAAAATAGTGAAAATTTGTAACACGTGGGAGTTTATATTGTTGTTTTTTTTATATATATATTATAACATGTGAGACTTTACAAACTGTTTTGCCAAACCGGTGGTAATTCATTGCAAATGGAAACTTCTTCTTTGGAAATGGACAATTTCAATGGGTTGACGTAATGTACACGTTAGAGAAGGTTGACTATAATTTTTTGGAAAAGAAGAAGGAAAAAAAAAAAAAAGCCTGACTATAACAATAGCATTGAATTATTTGATGCATTGTAAGACTGGATAGATAAATATTGATCTTTGATGACATTTCTACGTTTGAAATATAATTTCTGTAAAAGGACGTTTGCTTATTTGGAAGTAGCAAAAAGTCAAAAAACCACAGCCATCTTTTTCAATGCTAGGCAAGTATCTTAAAATAGAGCTAATTTAAACAAATATGTATGAAAAATATACCAATAAAAATACATTAATCATTGTAAGCAAGTACGTATTCTTCGGTTCAATAAAAAAAAAAATGGGGCTCCTTTTGCTGTATATGGCGTTGGCTCCGCACACAGAGCGGAAGAGAATTTAGCCCGAAAAATCCATAGGCCAAAAGTTACGTAGCAGAGCCAGAATAATTTTTCAGTGGGATGATGGAATGTACTCATTTAATAGATTATCATCTCAGGACTTTTGCTTGTTTTAATTTCAATAGTTCCAATTAGGATATGCAATTTACAGTTTTGAGTTTGTGCTTGTTCGAAACTGTAAGGAAAGAAAAAACGAAGAACGAATTGTTCTCTAACCTATATGGTTTAGTTTGGCAACATTAGTTAGAACTCATTCAACTGCTAGTATAAAGCTCTCACATGCTACAATAAAAAAAAAAAAAAAAATTGCTACAGTGAAAAGCTCTCACATACTACAATATTCAAGTTCCAACTTAGTTTTCAAACAGACACTAGTACTAAATTATTGAATGTTGGCTACAATGCAAATGATTCATGAAAATAATAAAAATAAGCAGTATGGTCGTGGACAACAATTTCACGTTTAAAAAAAAAAAGAAAAACCTTATTTCTGTGGCCAAAAGAAAATATCTGAACTTGATGATCTTCAATGGTTGGTTAGGGTTGATGGATTGACAGAACCTAAACTTTGAAGTTTGTGATTGTTAGATCCGTTTGGCAGTATCAATTTCAACCAAAACTTTTATTGCTATAATATCAAGAAAAAGTGACTTACAATTTAAAAGATGTTTGGTAAAATCAGTTCTAACCAAAACTTTTCATTGCTACAATATAAAGCTCTCACACGTTAGAATGATCAGAAAAAGCAAGCTACATCATAAAGCTTTTGCATACTATAATTTTCAGTTCAAAAATTTTAGTTCTAATCATACTTTTCAAAAACTAAATAAAGCTCTTACATATTATAACATTTTGAACCAAAATCAGTTCAAACAACATTTTCCAAACATCCTCCTAATTTTTTGAGAAAAAAATTCCTCAATTAAAATATTAATGGCATCGGTAATCCGTTACGTTGAACTGTTAAAATTTGGAAGGAAAAATTTCATGTATCGCCCTATGACCTGACCATTATTGTAGTCTTGACCATTCAATAAAAGCCCTAGCTAGTTGCCTAAGAGAACACCTAAAACAAAAAAGAGAGAGAAAGAAAGAAATAGTAATACAACAAAATTTAAGCAATCTACCATACTAAACGTTGTCCAAAACCTCACCAGGCAAGCCACCCCACACCACCGCCCACCACCTAGGACGCTACTGCACCATCACGTGTCACCCCTTCAGAACCGTGAAGACCTTTCCACGTAGTTTTCTATGACGTCCTAAGGAGGAGTTTAGAAATTAAAACATGATAAAATAAACTAAACGAATCATTCAGCATGAATAGGGAACTTGAGTTTATACAAAAATATTGTTATCAAGTAAATGCTCTAGAGTTTTCAAAAGTTCAAAATCCTATCAATCCTCAGAATTACAACCTTTGCCCAAAATACAGTACGAGGACAGTGTCAGGTAATACATCTTTACACTTGCACAATTTAGTAATAAAAGAAAATACCATAATCACAAGTAACATAAACCATCCTTGGAAACCTAGAACATATGCCACGAGCTCAACTAGAAGCGACATTAAATACTGACAGTTTGTCATCACTATCTCAACACATCTTAGCACCGCTTAAAAGGGGGTTGAAAATAGAAATAATTAAAAAATGAGTGAAAAGACCAATAGGATATAAGAGAAACTGTAGGAAATAGGCCAAATATTAAAATCATTGGAAACAAATATCACATTTATGAAGATTATAAATTAATAGGCCACATTTAGTTTTAAATATTTCATTTTCCAAAAAGATTATAAATTAATTCTTTTCTTCGATTCAAAAACAAAAACCAAAAAAAAAAAATTCACAGACGCCCATTTCTCTAGATTTGCTCTTTCTCTCTCCTCTTTCCTTGGTGACTCTCTCCTTATGAACTAGTTGATACCCGTTTTTTCTCAAGGTACAAGCCCAGCCTGAATCCCATGATATGGCCCCAGGTAAGGTACGTAGACCAAAACCACAAAGCAGGATTCTCTTAGTGGGTTATGGTTTGGAAGGCTAAGAAACGTGAACAAGCCCATTTTATTTGGTCCATTAGACTTTCAAACCACTTGCGAGATTTTAAGTATAATTGGATTTAGCATGAAATGAGTACGGAGGAAATTAGAATAAAACAAGGAAAACTTTCATAAATTCATCTTTTAAAACTTATTTTTTTGTAAATGCTACAATTGTTTTAATGTGGCATAACTTAACAAATAATATAAGCAATAGTGTGTTACAACTTTTTCAAGTGTGGTTTGAATAAATAAAAACTACGTGCAAAAGTGTCGCATAACATGTATTTTTCACATAAAACAATGCCAAAAATCCTATTTGAAAGCCCTAGCCCAACACTTAAAAAAAAAAAAAAAAAACCCATCAAGCCTACTTGACATGTCAAGCCTACCTGTCTAGACATCCTATTAAGCCCACCTATCAAGCCAGCCCAATGACCCACCAAGGGGAACCCAACTATAAGTTCATGTAATTCCCTGCCGTAAAAGACAATTCACCCCTTTAACCAAAGCCTGTCAATGTAGGGCCCAAGTCAAAGATCTGACCCGTGCACAAAAATAACAAGACAAGCTTTCTCACTTTGGCTCCTTCCATGGCTAATCACCTAAAAATTGGCTTCCTAGGCTGGCTATGCATTTGAGTTTCTGATAGTCCAATATTATATTGAGGCCTAAAATTCAAACATAGAGGGAGATCCTTCATGCGGTAGGAGATTTCCTCTTCTAGCCTCACCTATGGAATCAAGTCTTGAAGCTCTCGTGACTAAGCACCCAAAATAGAAGACTCTCAACCAAACCACGGCCACCTCTTCCCCTATAATTACTCCCATTACTACCTTCAAAATCACCATGCTAATACCCCAATATGGACACAATGACCATAACTACCATTTTCTCTCCATTTATCTTTTCCATTAATAACCACGCTCTAGGAGGATATCCAAAACCACCACAAAACTCCATAGCCACCATCTTTACTAAGCTCAAACCTCTACCCCACTATCTTAATAAATCTCTACAAAACCACCTCAAAACTTCTACAAACAATATCACCAACCCTAGATAATCAAGGAAAAGGATCCTCACGACCCAAATACAAACTACCATTCATTAGAAAACTCAAGAACACCATATCTTTCAACGAATTCCAAGAAAGCTCAAGATCCAAACACCACATTTCTTGAGTACAAAAATACCATGAAATGCCACTGAATCCATCCCCTTTTACCCAAGAGAGGCCCATGATCAAAGAACACCAAGCCTTACACTAAAGATCCATCACCTTTTCTCTCTTTAAGCATTAAACTGCCACACTAGACAAAGGCTACACCCATTCTTTCTAAAAATTGCCCCACCTAAGATACCACCAAATCTTACCGTCTCCCTCAAACACCTCATCTAATCCAAAAGGCATACTCTTGCCATAAAAGGCATAGGAAAATACTCCATAACCTTCTATGTTCCTCTCTCACACCATTCACACAATTTGAGATCCTTTACGGTGAAGTTATCATCTTTAATAGAGCCAGAATTGCCATAGGTCTCATCCTTTGACTCACCATCCTTGGGTTTACTTGGGTTTAGCTGCAACCATGTCGAAGTCATTACCAAGCGAGCCTAAAATTTTGTTTCTACCATTCCTAATGTTGGAACCATCATCATGGACCTACTAGCTCTTGTCATCCGACATGTTGTCATCTCAGCTTCTACAGTAAGACACTCGAGTCAACCAGTAGAGACCATGAGGTTGGCACCCTCCATGTATGAAGGGCCACCATAATAGAGCTCTAGCATTTCACGACTTTGCTAGGGAAGCTAGAATAAGATTACATGATGTTTTTTATAGACTTAGTACCCTAAGGATTAAACAATGCTACTGATTTTGAGTCATTAGATTAATAAAGAATTTATTATTTATGTCATATATCACTATTGCCCTCATTATGTTCATTTATATTGAATGTATAATAAGCAAACTATAAGCCTAAGACTGTCATTCTAGACCTTTAAGATCATGCATATAATGGGTAGATTATAAGAAAGATATGAATTTTAAGGTAATAGTCTAAATATAAAAGATTTGCAATTGAGAGAATAAAGTAGGGGTGCTTATTCATGTTAAGATTGTTATGTTGTCTATGTCTTTAGCAGGAGATAACTTGTCTTGTTCATTGGAGTAGGACTCCATAGGGAGAGATAATTGGTATATTATCATTAGTGATGATATATTGGATAGGGATGATTTGATTTGGTTAATAATTTTGTTTTAATAAATCAATTCATTTTAAACAATCATATGCGTTATATCTTAATCTTGAAATGAATTAATGGGTTTGTATTCTTAACTTATGTCTTTTGATGTACTAAAGAGTGATATCCTGAATTAAATAAAAGTTACGTATACCGGTACGTTAGAGACATGACTATTGAATAACGTAAACTCGTTATTTCTAAATATGAATCTATAGTTCTTTTGTAAAGTTAATGATATTCTCTTATAGGTATTATCCCGTAATTGAAAAGCTAGAACGCTCAACCATTTGGATACATGCGTTTAATTGAATGATATAAAACTTGTGTTGGTTATGAATAGTAAGTATTCCAATGATGAGATAATGGAACATAACACAAATATAATCAAGAAGGTAAAATGCAATTTAACCTTAAGATAATGGAATATAGATAATTCATGTTAGTTTATTAGTTGAATTAATTTCATAAATTAATTCAAAATAAACATGTTGTATTATTTATATCTATTTTATTTAATATGATATTATCAATATATGACTGTTTTAATCGGGTAACTTTTCCATTGGGTTATTTAAATTAAAACTGAGGATCTATAAAATGTTTCAATGTTGAATAAGATAGAGAACAATTGTTATTTTGTAGGACCGACAAGGTGGTGATAATGTCTGGCTAGCTAATGAATGTAACTTGAGTCATGCTTTTAAGACAAACAGACAAGCCTGTTGTGAGAATCGGCAGACACAAGTGTGTAATTATGGTTATGTATTTTAATGCATTTTTGACATAGATTTTGACCTAGATGTGAATTTAAAAGCCTATCTAAGTAGAATTGAAGCTATAACAACCACTATAAATAGGACACTTGTTCCTATTATCATTTAAATCACTAGAGAAATTTAAAGAGAGATTTATAGAGAAATAATCTTTGAAAGTCCCATAAAATTATTGTTCAACATCAAGAACTATCTTTCTAGGTTTTTCTTGTCATTAAAAAAAGACGTTGCCAAAAAGAGAATCGAATGACATGTGCCCACTAAAATTTAGGTCATGCAAGAGAGAATAGCAAAGAATACTGGTTAGTTAAAGCACCTCCAGATATTAATCTTATGTAGCAATTTTACCAAATAATTTTCTGTCAGAAGTACGTTGTTGATTCACTAAGGTACAAAGATCTTTTGTTAATTTATGATACATACCATATCTAACTCATTTTATAGAAAAAACTTTTATAAAAAATTTTGAAATTCTGCTACATACTCTTTTTCTAGCAATTGGTACCTTAGTGAATCGGTAATTACACTTTTGATAGAAATTTTATAATAATGGGAAAAGTAAATTTGGATCTAAATGAGAATGAATTTTAAGACAAACACCACAAGAAGAAGAATACGACGTAAAGATAACAAGATAGAGAATCAATATATGTTTCGATTTAATTTTATAATCTTTACTTTCTTTTCTTTAAGGTAAAACTATAATATTACGATTATTAATTATATTGCTTGTAGCTTTGTATATTGTGTTGCTTGTTTACTTTATAATATATTTTGCCATGTATGTTGATAATATGTAATGTAGAATAGGGAGTGCCACTCATTAAAAATTATTCATACACATTTTAATATAAAATCTTGTTTTTTTAAATATTGAGTGGGAGAAGGTTTTAAAGAGAGGATGTAAGGCCTCCATCATTGGTTCATAGGTAACATATGATGGTTTCGACCCCTAGGAAGAGATTTACTATCTACCAAGTTAGATCTCCTTGATGATAATTTGCTTGAGCATGCTTTTTCATTATTCACCTCTAGGTGGCGATTATAATATATAGATCAAGTAGTTGAAGCAATGGTTAAACACTCAAGATTGAATTCATTATTAACCTCCCTTAGGAGCTTTGTTAATAAAATTAATAGCCAAAGGAAATGATTATTAGTATAGTATACTAGACCAAGACAAGTCTAGATGATACATACTAATTGGATGGGATCCATGTTTCTAATTGATTTTGCCTAGTCTCCCTTAGGCAGCTTGTTGAATTTTGAGTTAGAAATTATTGTTATAAGGTTGTGATTTTTTTAAGGTTTTGACATATAAACACATGTTATATGTTTTCTTATATGTTTTTTTTACTAAATTATTGTTGTATGTTTGCTTATATTTGACATTTAAACTTTTATTATAGATCAAAATGTCTAAAAACACAATATTTTGATACTTGATTAAAATACACAAATAGAGAGAACTTTAATGATTGAAAAGGAACCTAAACATTGTCCTTTCCTTTGACAAACTCAAATTCGTGCTAACCATACATTGTCTTCTCGCGCCTACCGGCGAGTCCACTGTTGAGCAAATCCAAGCGTATGAACACTAAAACAAGGCATGAACAAGGCGGTATAATGCCTTGAACCTGTTGAACATCGTACATACGATTTTTGGTAGGCCAGTTACTAGGGATACTAGCGGTCGACAAGCCGATGTTCAAAAAGCTTGGCTAGTTGAAAGAGGGGACCTTATGAACATGTTTGAGCTTATCAATAAGATAAGTAGGCAAGAGGACATAGTGATCACCTTCACAAAGGAGGAAGAGGATAGACTTATCCATCGCACAATGATGCCTTGGTCTATGAGCACTAGATCACAAACAATGTGGTCTGATATGTGTTAATTGACAATGGCAGCTCGACAAACATCCTGTTTAAACAGGCCTTTGATAAGCTAAAGATTAGTAATACTATACTAGTCCTGGTCCAAACCCCGATGTATGGGTTCTTTGGAGAATGCATCCAAACAATTAGGAAGATCAACCTCCCCATCATCTTTGGCAAAGGCCATGCTAGGACCACCCATTTAATTGAATTTTTGGAGATAGTCAAGCCGTCACAGCACAATATCATAATTAGGAGGCCAACTCTAAAAGTCGGATAATGCTAAGGCCACACAAATAGCTTTAGAGAAAGTAAGCTCGTGACATCTAGCTCTTAAAAACAACTTCTTATCGTCGTCACTATATTATTTGGGCTCCTTTGGAATTAAATTTTTTTCTAATTCTTTCATCGATTTGAACGGACTACTTTCAATGATATCCCAAAGATCATAGTCAACCGATTGTAAGTAGATTGTCATCCTAATTTTTCAATAATTATAATCGGTTTTATTAAAAAAGGGAGATCTATTGGTGGATTGACCTTTCGAGCTTTGAAAACTTTGAGTAGCCATGCTCAAGATTGTTAAATCTTTTTTAAAAATGAAATCAAGATTCTTGCTCTGATACCAATTATGAGCCCAAGGATGGCTATTCAAGAGGGGAGTGAATTGGGTTTTTAAAATTTTTTATAATTATTGGAAATTTATAGGTAAAATTTGCTTAAGCAATAAGCACACAAACAACAATAACTTATAATATAGACAAATATAAAATGCAGTGAAAGTAAAAGATTAAAGAGAAGAAATACAAACGTTATTTATAGTGGTTCAGAGAAATGCCTACGTCCACTGACATCGAGCAAATCCTCCCTTGACCTCTTGCACTATACGATCCTCTTTTAGGCACGATCACTCCTTGTAAAATGATAGTAACTTGGTCTACCCGAGGCTCACCACACCTTCTTACAAGCGTCAATTTTCTAGAGATTGACAAATAAAAAACCCCAAATTATAATGCTTGGAAACCTAAGGATCAACGGGTGTGTTTTACAAAATTTTGGATCACTTACAAAATAATCTTTCCAAAGGTAAATGTATACAATGTAAAGCTTGAAAATAGAGATTATGAGCAACTCTCAAAGAAGTGTATAGAAAATGTAAGCTCAAGAGTTTGCATATAAAATGAATGCTATGAAAACAATGTAAGAATTCTTTCAATCAAGTTCTTAATGTTTGCATAATGAATGGAGGTGTGTATATGGCCTCCAAGTACTCATTTTGTGGCTTAAAGAAACAATTTTGCGTCAAAATAGCCATTGCAAATGGAGTTCTAATGATTAAAAAACTAGCCGTTATAAATAGTTTAGTAGGCCGAAATTTGAAAATTTGAAACAGTACTCTAGACGACCATCTAATCGACAGGCCATTGTGGCAGTTCAACAGGCCAAACTTTGACCACCAATAGGCCGAACCTTGGAGTTCAACAAGCCGCCTGAGACTAGTTTTTAACCAATCTAAAAACCCTCAAATCAACAGGCCAATGCAAGGCATTTGACAGGTCAATCCTAGACCATCGATAAGGCGAACTTGAATGGTCGACAGGCTGATCTGTCTTGCCTAAAAACTTTTCAAAAGATGTATTCTAAAATGTTGTTTTTATAAAAACTTGTTTAAGAGCTTTGTATGCATTTTTAAGCACATTTCAACTTATAAAACAATTTGAGAATTTGAAAACACATATGCAAAGATTGAAAACATTTATGAATGCAAATATGTGTGTTGAAGAATCGCTCACTTACATTAAGACTTATGACAAATTATTAACTTGTAGTCTTCAAGTCTTCATGAGTCAATTCTTTGTTGTGTTCATAGCTTGAAACTTCTTGAATATTCTTCACTTGATTTTGCTTGAACGTGAACATTGCAACACTCAAGAATTTCATTAGCTTAAAATGCATATTTGCACTTACAAAAAAAATTGTGTTTGTTATCATAAAAAAAAATTAAAAAACTTTATGAAACCTTGGAGCCAACATGGATCCCACTCATTGGGTGGCTACAGTAGACAAGGCACCACACAAGTGGGCAACTACATGCCGACCAAGCTTGCATGTGCGCACAAGTGGGCTACTATGTGTCGACCAAGACAGCACGCCACACAAATGGGTGGCTGCAAGTGGCCCAACCAGATTTGTATGTAGGTGGGGGGTTTCATCCTATGAATAGGGTCACCCCCTTAGTTGTAATGCATTCAAAATTCTAAGCTTAAGAGCTTTTGTATAGACTTTTATTCTTAATATAAGTCATCTTTCATTTTCCTCTCGAATTCCTTCTCACATTATTTCATTAGCCCTTTGTTTGTGTGAATTAGGCTTACTTAGTACTTGTCAGTGTGTTAAGGCCGCACGGTTGTACTCAAGAAGAGTTAGTATATGAAAAAATACTTACTTTTGTGAAAGGTTAAGGACTAACGAAGTAATTAACCCTAAAATATAATCAAACATAAAGCTTAAATAAGAACTTATAAGAGAAATCATTTTTTCATTTTAAACACTTTCCACATCGAGGTCTAAACTTGTAGGATGAAATTTCCTTTTGAAAATTCTTGTTTGATTTCTTCCTCAAAATATTAAGAAGTGATCACCATCGCTGCTAGATAAGATGAGTAGCAACGCTAAAGAAAACAAACCAAAGACAAGATTGTCAATAGAGCTCACAATCTCACCATTCACGATAAGCCTTTTCTCACGACATTGAGGCAAGATTAGTGATGACACAAACAGAGCCGCGTTGTTGCGAAGAAGGAAAAGGGCGTTTCGTGAATTCTTGAAATTTTAGATCTAACATTTACGACTAATTTTATTTCTCTAAAATTGTCACTCTGGATGTGCTACTCCCCTCCTTCCCTCTAAGATTTATGAGTTTGTGACTTATCTAACATTTTTTTTCGCACTTCGTAATAGATTTTCAAATCATTTCCAATTGAATTATTTTTATTAAAAAAGTGTTAAAACGTGCCCTTATTTTTTAAGCAAAAGATGAGAAACTACACTTGGCTATTACTGTATATCTAAGGGAGAATACTCTTCACTGTTTTCAACTTAAGGGACACCGTTTTGGTTCAAAAAGGCACCAATTGTTGCTTCCTTTCGTATCATTCTTTGATGCTTTTTTTTTTCTCCTTCTAACATTTCTGCTAGCCTTTCTTGTCAATGATACGGCTGTCCTTTCTTTCTTTTTTTTCTTTCCTTGTTTAATTGATGCACGTAATAAAAGTACTGTCCTTTTCTTCATTTTTAATCCTCCTTTCTAATTTTTTTTTGTACTTCTTTTAACATTTACCCTTTTCTTCTTTTTTATTGCATACCAAAAATCTTATATCTTATATTTATTTATGATTCATTGGACTGTTTTTGCCTTTGGTTTATCTAATCTAATTTAACTACAACAGAAATGTCAAAAACTACAATTCACCTTTCAATCCAAACAAGAGTATAGGTCCCTCGTTTTTCTTTTTTTAACATTTTCAAGCTTTTTGTCCTTTTTCCCCACAAAATTTTACTTGTTATGTCTCCTTTACTCCTTTTGGATATTTTGGCCAAGAAATTTCCTTTTTAATTCTTGAGTCCTCTTTGTTACCTTTTCTTTTATTTTGCCCCAAAAGTTGATTCTATTAATTTTGATTCTTTTTTTATATAAGTTTCTCTTTAAATCTTATGTACTTTCAAATTTGTTTTGTTGAAGTACTTTTTTCTAATTAAACCAGATTAAAAATTCGTTTTAAATATGTAAAAGATTCAGAAACGTATCTTCTCAAATCTGTATATGTGTGTGTGTATATATATAGTTACTTATCTCTTAAAATTTTTCTCGAAGTCGATAAATTGTACGCTTCAACCTTTTTATTTTTTTTTTTCCCGAATCTCATATCTTAATTAAACTGACCGTTCGTATATTTACTAACAAGTTCGTATTACAACGACTTTTTCAATTATATGCTTGCTTAAAGATGCGTTCCTATTATGATGACTTTTTTCAACTTACATCCTTGCCTAAGTGATTTTTTCTAACGTATTGACTATGCAAGTGCCTCCTAAGAAGTATTTATATAAATAAAAAAACAAATAACAAATACAAAAAGAGATATTCAGGGAATATGTCACAAAAAGTTTAGTCGATTAAACTTTGTCACACCTTAAAAAGTATTGCATTCACTGTCATACTGCTCAAACAAAATTAGTTTGTTAAACAATTATACCCTCTTGATCAATAATCATTTCAACAAAAAAACATAAAACTTAATTAACATGAATCATAAAACTTAAAGGAATATTTTGTATTTTAAATATATTGTGTAATATAATTGTAACATTTTTTATTAATTTTTTTTCATATGACACAAATCAATCCAAGCCTAAAATGGGTTGCATTCTTTTAAAACCTTTAAAAAATGTATTGCATGCCCAAGACGACACCAAGTCAACGAGGTGTTGTTTTCACTGGCAAATTGAAAAAATTATGTCGTTTCTAGGGGGGCTGTCGCTCCGCCTTGTTCCAGTGAGGTCCGCAGTCGGGCTGTACAAAAACCGCCCCGCACCCACTAACTGCCCACGCCCGTGCCCACCCATCTCGAAAAAAATGGGTTTACGTTAGCAACACACTGGCGGGCAGGTTGAACCGCCCACCAATATATTCAGGTTGGCGGATTTGGTTTTAAGTTTTTGAGGGCGGGTTCAACCCAAACCCGGCAGCCCATATATTAAAAAAAAAAACCTAAAACTATCTTTTCATTTATAGTATTCTCTTATTATATTAGAACACTTGACCTCATTCATCATTTCATTTGTAGTATTCTATCATTTTAGAACCCATTGAATAGGCTTTAATCTTTATGAACTCTTGACTTTGTTTATCACCTCATCTGTAGTTGATGTTTCTTGTTGTAGTGAATGATTATATTTCTTAATTTGTACTTTTGAATATGGTAACTGTCTTTGGGCATCAAACTTGCTTGTTGTTGGGAATGCTTTATGTATTATCATCTTATATTTTCTACAAATTTTCTTCACTTAAAAAAAAAGTTCAAAAAATTACATTAGGCAATAGCATAGTTTTAAACCGTGTTAACCCGCCGGCACCCGCCTGCAACCACCTAAAATTGAATTGAAACCACCTGTCATGTGGTGAGAGGTTTACGAGTTGATTAATCGCCAACCCGCCATAAAAAAAACTGAACCGTATCCGCCTAAAAATCACCAAACCGTCCGACCTTCACCCTTAGTCTGAAGTAACGGAAGAAAACTGAAAAAGCACGAAAAGAAGTGAAGCATCTCATTTCAACTCTGCCTTTTGAGTTGGACTGTTTGTTGTTTGCTCGAGATAGTAAAGAGATGGCGGATAGATTCTTCCCAAATGTGACGCCCAACTTCTTAGCAGAGAAGCCAGTGGACGATACGACGCCGTCTGAGACAGCCGTAGACTCGCTCACAAAGCTTCTCTCCCTTCTATACAAAAGTCTCTCCGACACCATCAGATGCTCGGCTTTGGACCTCAAAGACAAGGTATTATCTCTTCTCTTTACACAAAAATCACACTTTCAACTAAGCCTTGAGAAATTTGTTTGTTTGTTTTTAGGCAATTGGGTATGCTTAAATTTTAGAGATGTTCGACAAGAGAGGAGGCTTTGTAAAATCTGAAACAAGATTTTGGGTTTTCAGGTTTTGCGTTTTTTATGTTGCGGAAATCTGGAAAGTACACCTATCAGTATCAAGTGCTTTTTATTTCCGGGTAATTTTTGGGTTTCAGGTGGTGAGAGAGACGTGGGGCTTGAGTGGAAAGCGTGTACAAGATCATACTGTATATACTGGGGCGCTTGGACCGGCTTACTTGACCTTCAAAGCTTATCAAGTTAACAAGAATGCTAAGGATCTTAAATTGTGCTTGGAGATTTGTTAAGGCTTGTGATTCTGCCTCCAGAGATTCTAGGTGATTTTTCCATCACATCATACGCATACTCAGTTAACTTGCTTTTTTTTTTTTTTCGGAAAATATGTTTGGTAAAAAGCTTAGCGCTTCATTTGGTTTTTCAAATTGAGTTTACTCTGTTGGGTCCTATGTCATATTCATTTGAGAATTTCATTTCCCCCTAAAGGAAAAGTTTCAATAGGAATAGAGGTTGGGGTACTCAGATAACTCAACTCTAGGAGGCAGTGCATTTCCTCATGGAATGTGGCTCCCTCACAAAGATTATTACCCATATTACCCCAAACGTCATGGTGGGACTTAATCGAACCTAAGACCTTGTCAAAGAAAAGGAAACATGCTTACTAACCCACCAAATGACCAGTGGTATTTGTTAAGTTCATAAGTCTAATTTTTTGTGCTGACAATTATTGTCTTACGCAAAGGCAACATATAGATCGACTTTCGCGGTAAGGTCGCGGTACCAAAATTTCATTAAGAGTAGTTTGGGGAGGTCACACGTTAAGTCAGTTTTCCTAGTTTTTTCTGTATCTAAAGGGGCACCAAGGGTTATTAAGGAGGTTAGAGAAAACACAGAGTTGTGAGATGGGCGATTTTCTCTTGTATACTTTTTTATCACAAAAAGATAATGAATTTTCTGTAGCGGCAGAAAGTGTTTGTAGCTCACACGTTATGGGGTGAACTACTTTAAATTTGACCCTTTTTTGTTTGCTTTATTCTGCATTTTTATTGCTCTCGGTGATATAGAATGAAGGGGTAAAATTCTTAACAGATTCCATTGAGGAATTATGTTTAGGCGTGGGTTCGTTTTTGGGCTTTTGTATTGGCTGGCTAGCTAGCTCTTGGCTAAGGTTGCCATCCTAGCTCTATATCACTGCAATTATGATATGAAATATGAGATCCTCTTCGTTGGAAGTTGGATTTGCTGCCCCGATTATTCTGATTATTCAATCTGAAAAAAAGTACGACTTATATGTTTGGATTAATTAGTGCTTCATAATGGAATTGATCACGTGGGTTTTTGCTGCATTTTAAGTGAGTGATTTAACTTGTATATCTTTGCCAATGCATGGAGCCGTGTGATTTTCCTGTGTGGACGATCTGGTGTTTGTGCTCTAGGTGCTGTTGCAGCAAAGCATGCCGGTGATAAAAGACTACTTGGTCATTACTTGACACAATTCAAAGAGGTAGTTGATTTTATAGAATTTAACCTACCAATTATGACTTTGTTCTCTAAATCTAATTATCTGATCTTCTTTTTCTTTTTTTTTTCTTTTTTCTTTTTTCTTTTTTCTTTTAACCTTCGACTACATTAAACTGTCTAGTGACTTGCCAAATGAGTTACCATATGGAAGAGCGGGGTTCTTATGGGCCTCTTCATTCATAAACCATCATATTGGAAAGGACACAATTTCTAATACTCCCAGGGTAAGACAACTTATCTCTTGCGTATCTTTTCGCTTGAGTGTCTCTCAAGAGGATTGAACAGATTTACTATTGACTTGGGAATGAAATTTATCTGGAGATCAGTTCTAGATGAATCATAAAGGCTGGTAGAAAATTGGCCAAGAAAGGAAAATGCCCCTCGATGTATGAATGGCGTGGGAAGAAGTACTGGGTTGCGGCCCATGGACTAGCAGGGATCATGCATGTCTTGATGGACATGGAACTGAAACCTGACGAGGCAGAGATTGTCAAGGGTACACTACTATTGAACTTCAAGTGAAGGAAGCGAATCAGACCGTCTTGTGCACTGGTGCCATGGTGTTCCTGGAGTTGCTCTTACCCTTGCAAAGGCAGCTGAGGTAATTCTTTTCTGGCATATTATCTGATCATAAAGGAAATGAATTAGCAGAATTTAGGCTTTATACACTGCTATTGAACTTTCCCGTGTCTTAATTGTTTTTATATTTGCACACATCTTGCTATTCTGTTTATTCTTTCCTTGTCCTCGTAAGCATTAGCAGCCAACTTTTATGTCCTATATCTTAAATTGGCTTTTTAATTGATAACCAGCTTAAAAACTTTACTTTTTCTTAATGGGCACAACATTTTCGGGCTTCACGACACTTTTTCCCGATATCTTAAATCCTTGGGTGTTTGAAGACAAGGAATTTCTGCAGGCGGCTATGGACACAGGGGATGTTGTATGGGAACGGTGTTTGCTAAATTGAGTTGGTATCTGTCATGGCATCGGTGGGAATGCATGCGTCTTTCTTGCACTCTACCGTTTGACGGGAAAGGTGGAATACTTGTACAAGGCTAAAGCATTTGCGTGCTTCCTATATCACAGAGCTCAAAAACACATATTTGAGGGACGAGTGCATGGGGACGACCGTCCCTATTCGCTGTTTGAAGGTATTGGAGGGATGGCTCATCTCTTTGTGGACGTGACTGAACCATCTGAGGCCCGGTCTCCTGCTTATGAACTTTTAAGTTTTTTTCTGTGCGTGTTAGAGGAATTAGATGTATGATATACAGTTATTGTACAGATTAGAATTAGGTATGGTACGTTTTTGAATACTTACTGCATGAGACTGAAATGCTATGTAAAAGAAAGAATTAAGTAATTAAATACAGCTTGAAAACTTATGCCCAAGACTTTCCAGAGCCACCTTTCCTTGCTTTGAAAATTTTGTTGTTGAACATGGTGCTTTTTCTTTTTTTCTTTTTTTATTTTAATATGCTGATCATGGTGCTTGAAAGAGGATGTTTGAACATTTTGGTCAATGCGTGATAAGTTGGCAACACTTTGTTGAAGTCAGTAAACAAAGTTGTACCCTAGTGTTAATCTTTTTTGTACACAAATTTTGAAGAAGCTGGAACAAGTTTGTTTGATAATCTTTTGAAGTATTTATCTTCCTGGTAAAGAAATTATAAAAGATAAGAGAAAATTCTGTAGTGAATGCGCCAAACATTTTGTTGAATGATTTCGAACTACCATAATGTTGGTTTCACTCCCCCTAAATATGATTCTTTTTTCCAAACAGTGCGATGGATGCTCATTTTATTGAGTTAAAATTGGTAAGCCTTTTTTTTCCAGCAATAAAGGCATCAAACACATTTTTCTACCAAAGAAAAAATGAATGAAATAAATTGAATATAAAAGAAAAGTTAAATTCTCTTGAAAATGCTGCCTTCACATATCTTCCAAGGCAATATTATTCCCAGATGAAGAATATAAAGCAATATTTTATTAACTACTAACAAAATTGTAGCCATAAATATTGTTCTGCTTTTAATTCAATTCTGTTGTCGTCTTTTACTTCTTTTGGGACTGTGATAGTTTGGTCATTCGATCACTTGACAAAAGAGGGGAAAAATGCAATTTTTGGATTGACATGACTTTGCAAAAGATTACGAGTGGTTTTATTCAGAACTTTAACAAAACGCCTACTCATCTACAACAGAAATTTTCTCCACACAAGATCAGACCTTCTTCTAAATCGAAAACCCGCACTCACAAAGGGACTCTCTCACCTGCTTGACACCAATCCTCTTTGACCTCTTAATCAAGGCAAATTCAGATTAGTTGACTAAAAATGTCACAAATTAGGCCAACCCCACGAGCTTCTCACTGATTTCCCACACTTTGCGGGCCTTGTCTGCATCACTAGCTTCCTGAGACAATTGGTTCTCAAATGAAGCTGAGTCCTTGTTCCAGCTCCAGTAAACCCCCGACTTTGTCAAGCTTGGATCGCTTACAACCTGAATCAGAAAACAAGCGATTTTCATGAGTTCGTTTGTAAAACTTGCTCTGATGCCATGTTACAATACCATGATAGGCAAACTGATTAGTTTTTATGGTATAATACTATTTC
>CAMOHE010045591.1:25096-43475 GCA_946598075.1 Artocarpus hirsutus | reverse complement strand
TGAATTAATTTATCTTATATCACTTATTTTATAAATAAAAAAAGGTTTCAGGAAACAAGGCAAGTAAAGAAGGAAGTGCATAATTACTTTTAGAATACACATCAGCATCTACTTTACTAATTTGTGCTACAAAAATTCAGACTTTTAGTCATAACAATTGTTAGTAAAACTTTTAATCACAACAAAATATCATGACGAATGTGCAATTAGCCACAAACCTTAATTTAATTTTTATTGTGACTAAAACTTTTAACCACAGAGTTTTAGTAATGAAATATTTCCGTAACTAAAAACCTCATAGCCAAAAGTTTTAATCACAATAAAAATTGAACTAAACTTTGTGCAAGATACACACCAGTCGTAACATTTTTTTGTGACTAAATTTTTTGCTAAAAACTGTAATGATTAAAAGTCTATTTTTTTATAGTATTGGTTAGTTCTTCCTAGAGAATTGAGAGATTTTTATAAACTATATATACGTGTAAATATATAAGGTTAAATCAATACAACCTATAACGTTGTGTTCAAAAGTTTTATGAAAATTTTTATTTTATACATTTTGCATCTTTACTGGATTTTCGCATATTTTCTCCAAATATGTTTTAGCAATCCAACAAAATCAGCAAACCTTTAATAATAACAGCGGAGCTCCTCTATAAATGGGCAACGCCCAAAGCGTTTTCCTCTCAAGATTTGCGATACCATTTGGATGGAACTGATTAGATGTGGTTGGAGGCTGATGTGGAAATCAAACTCCTGCTCATAAGTTCCATGAATTGCTCAGGCATGGACCGTTTTATTGGGAAATTAGGCATTTTTTAATTTTAAGGATCGCAAAAACAAATAATTACAGAAAAAAATTAAAAAAAAGAAAAAAAGAGAGACACTAAATTTTTATATAAGTTTGTCTAAATTTGAGACTACGTCATGTTTCTGTCCGCTGCAGATTCCACTATGATAAAGGAGATTACAGATTATAAGAGAAATTTTCTATATACACTCAAATAGTGTTTCTTAAATCTCTCTTCTACCTAGCACCCTCCGTGAGAATTTTTTCTCCCAACAATAGAGCTCTTACACAAAATAATGCCACTCACCCTCACAACTCTAGCCACCTTATGTCTATTTATAACCCAAAGAAGAGAAAAATAGCAACTAATAAGAAACCCTAATATTTTTCCTTTTTGGGCCTTTAAAATACGACTTTTACACCAAAAAAAATCATAAAAAGACAGACTCTGGAAGCCGCGGCCCTAGTTTGAACCTCGGCGGGCGCCGCAGCCCTCATTTTGGGTGCCGCGGCGCCCAACCACTGCCCCTATTATATTTTTTTTTCTTCTTTTTCTTACTGGGTTGATTTGGCTCCACATTGCAACATGTTCCATGTGTAGAGCGGTTCCACAGACAAGGCTGAGGGTTCTGTCGTATGTTGGTTTTACTTCCATGGTGAGACACCAAAGTAATAGTTTTTTTTTTTTTTTAAGGTAACCAAATTAATAATTATTATATTATACTTGGCAAGCTTTATTTATTTCTAATCGTCTAAATATTATATCAAGAATAAAAATATTTGTATTTCCTTATTCTAGGAAAGATTGTATTAGTGGGAAAGTAGGCCTTCGTGAACAATGATTTTGATTAACTCATGAATGACTGATGATATGCGTTTTACAACAGACCGGAAACCTAGAGCTGCAAAGGAAAGAGTTGAAGACATATACGACGAAAAGAACTCGATCACTTTCAAATTGATTGAAGGAGACCTTAAGAGCACTACAAGAGCTTCAAATTCACCATTCAAGCTACTCCCAAAACTGAGGGCGAAGGAAGTGTTGTGCGCTGGACAATTCTATATGAGAAGCTGCATGATGAGATCTTAGACCCCCATACATTGCTCGAGTTCTTTACTGATCTTTCACGGGATCTTGAAGCTCACGTTCTCGAGGCATAAACGTATGGCCGCTCTTAGTTCCAAACTATGTATTGTATTTTAAATAAATTACATGCCAAAGCATGACTACACCAATCGTCTCTATTGCATATGGAATTGGGGTGTGTTTCATTTCCAGTTTGTACAAGTAACATATTATGAGGCATAATTTGAGCATAAGCTTCAAGAGGGTCCTTTGGGACGGTTTCTCTAGCCTTGGCCTATGACGGTAAACACATAGTGACTAGTGACTTATTCAGGAATTGAATCAAAAAAGCCCTTTTAACTCAGTGGTAGAGTAACGCCATGGTAAGGCGTAAGTCATCGGTTCAAATCCTCCGACAAGGGGCTTTGGTTTTTTCATTAAACTAGCACGGCAGTATTCATATTTGAAGGGAGAACAGAAATTTTATTAATATATTTATTTTTTAATAAATAAGTAAGAAACCATATTAATTAATTATATATTAATTATAGTTTATAGTCTAGTAATTATAGTTATAAGGTGAGTCTGCTCTTGGTAATTCTGTTTACGAGTGTTTTCTGTGTCCTGTAATTTCCTGCTTCGGTTCCTATTATGGTCATGCGGAATAAGTGCAAAGTTCTTGCTATTGATGATTACTGAATACGACTGATAATCATGTTGCGAAATTGCAACAACCTATGATATTTCTCCAGCCTCAGAAAATGCTATCCCAATTAAGTGGCATTAAATATTTTAAGGACGTTTGAAGGTTAGATCATACAGATCAAGTAGTTGCCAATGGCATACTTGTTGTTCGTGCTTCGGGGGCTAAGGTAGAAGGTAAAAAGGAAGTCGCTAAACATTGCAGTTTAATTAAGATTGACCGTCATACGACTGCTCAAAGATAGACATAATCGCCTCAAGGGCATGCGCAGATTTGAAGTAACTTGACAGTTCACGAAAGGTGATCGTGACTAATAATTCTAGATAGATACAAAAAAAAGGGGGCTAATGTTCTATGTGCTTGAAGTGAAAATGACCCAAGTTTAGCATATAGGTAGTGAGGCGCCCATCATATGATTTTGTAGATTCTAATTATATTTCGTCGCCTACATTCAGTTGTTGTTTCTGGGAGATCACAGACTTTTCTCTTCGAGTGGAGTATCCCATCGGGTTTCTCTATTCAATTGTTTTGATGAGACCTCTTCTGCATATCATTTGAGTCTTACAGAAGTTGGTTTCTTACTTCAATCAGGGATATATATGTCTTCCTGAAGAGTGCAGCCGCTTCTCATTGCTCCTTGTTTTGTATTTTAAGCTTTAAGCAGGGTTCTATTGACCTCTATGTCTGAAAGTACAGCTGTTGCCGCTGTGTTTTTGTTCCTTTTTTTTTTTTTTTTAAGGAAAGGTAAAGAGGCTACTTCAGTACAGCTACTAATTTTTCTGTATTTTTTCCTTTCCTTCTTGTGGTAAAGTGGGAAATTGGTGGAGTTTAAAAATAAAAAAAATAAAAAAAAAAAAAAAAAAAACTCAGAAAATAGAAAAGATGATATAGCATCTTCTTCTTCAAATCTCTGTCGCAACTTTCATTGCCTATTTGCAGGCATTCCTTTTTTCTTTTTTTCTTTTTTTTCTTTTTTTTTTTAAGTTTACAGCTAAATTATTTTAATAAAGTACTCTGATAATACCAACATATGTTTTTTCATGTAGAAACTTGGATTTCTTACGCGCCTTTCTGTTTCTTTCTTTCTTTCTTTCTTTCTTTCTTTCTTTCTTTTCCCTCTTCCCAAAGATCAATATCTCTAGATGATGATCATCATCCTTATAACCAATAAAGGAACTAGATGTGTTGACTATAGAAAAACAAGAGAAGAGAGCACTTGGTGATATTGTTCTTGGGCTCAAAGAAAAATGCAGTTCAAGTTTGTATTTGTCACGATGAAGTGTGTTACCACGGATTTTCTTTTTGTCAACGAAAAGTTGGCTCTAATTTGACCACTAGTGAATGATTTTATCAAAAAAACCTAGCTTAAAAACGTTTTCAAGGCAAAGTAAAACCTAAAGCACAACAGTGCCATAGGCACTTCCCCATACTAATTTTGTGTAGAAGAGCATATATCTTTTAACGTAGATACTTCAACCAGTTATGTTTTTTCTTTTTATATATCTCGAGTTTGTAAGCATTCTCGACGTATTTATTTTGCGTCTCCCTCGGACTATTTCTTCTTTCTGTCTTTTTCTTTTTTTCTTTTTTTTTTTTTTTACTTTTCTCTTTTTTTTTGGGGAATCTGGATCTCTGTTCTTTTTATTTTAATAAACTGGGTGGGGACTTGTACAATTGCATCTTTTCTTCTTTTTTTTTTTTTTTGGCTTTAAAAAATAAATATAATAAAGTACTAACTAATTATAAAACTGAAGTATACAACTCCGCAACCCTAAAGAGCATTCCTAACAACTTTTGTGCAGCTTTAGGAAAATGTTATGTGTCGCCAAGTGAGTGGTGCATATGTGTGAGCGGGAACAGACGTCCCAACTCATATTTTAAAAATATACCCTTAATTTTCATATAAACCTAATTTCTATCCTCATTTTATAAATAAAAAACAAAAGAAAAGAAACAAAACAAAAAGAAAGAAAAATTATTACGACACCTCCCGCACAGAAACAATCCGTTGAGCATTCTCGATCCGTTGCGAATGAGTCATTGTCTATGTTTCACTTCACCTCACTTTAACAAGAATTTAAGTCATTAGCTTTGTACACACAAGCTATCTTGCAGGGCGAAGCAACGATTTAGTGCCCCATATTGAGATAGATCAGTGGCAATAATGCCCATCTATGTGACGTATGATGAAGTTTATTATATGATTAACTTTGACATTATTACAACTAGCTGTATAATAGTATACCTCAGGTTTATCTATCTTTCTTTTTTATTTTTTAGTCAACTAATCTTATATTGTTATTGAAAATAAATTTGTGTATTGATTTTATTGCAGTCTTTTGGCAAAAGAATGTGAAAGTAACAACATAGGTAATCGATTCAGCTTCATATCTCTGGCGGCTATCTCAAGTATTGCAAGGGGTAGAGGAGATGGTTATGTTAGAGAGCACGCCACAGGTCTTTTTGCCTTTTAACAACAAGCACCGAAAAAGAAAGCATTCTTTGTGTCATACAATATTGCAAAAGATTGGATGTTGACACTTATTGAACCATGGGGGACCTAGTTCTTTGGTTTCATCCCCTTGCAAGGAAACCACATCAAGATTTTTTGAATATTGTGAGAATGTAAGTGCAATTTTTTGTTGTACAACAAAGCTTGATATATATGTTACACTATTGGCTTTAATTCTTCTTTACTTTTACAAATCTTTAGGACCGTCAATGATTGGAAGGTTACAGCAGGATCCAGTGTAACAATGAGAGAAGGCGGTAAAACGGCTTTTAGAATCTATAAGTTTCCAATACAATCCAGCAATCTTAAATGTGGTTATTTTAATTTGCATCACATGCATGGTATATTTTTCTTTGATAATGGTATGGCTGAGCTTTCACATAAGAAATTTTACACCGGTAATGATTTACTTCAAGTTAAACTTGAGTGGGTAAATTTTATAAAAGGTTCACGCATGTCTAGGTAGTAATGGAAATTTTTTGTGGATTTGAATATGTGTTATAAACTTTGTATACATGATTTTTGTGAAAATTATTAAGTTAAATGTAAATATATGATTTTGAATTAGGGCCTTGGATTAATAGATAAGAAATGGGACTGGTCATCTCATTGGAAATCAAATATTCAGTTTAATTTTTTTTATTTTGAATAATCTTTCACAACGGTGTCTGATGGAAACTGCGATGGTTTTTTATAAAAACCGTTGTGTAAGCTCTCACTTATATGACAGTTTTTATAAAAACCGTTATGTAAGATATAATGTAACACGATGGTTTTTAAAAAAAACCATTGTATAAGATACCCCAAAACCCACTAAAACTGTACGTGAACCTACTTTATACGACAGTAAAACACTATTGTGTAAGTGTTGTTTTGTACTATGACAAACGTTTATACGACGGTTTTAAACTTTTGTGTAATAAACAAATTCTACTAGTAAATTTTAGGATTATATGAACCAAAATTAGCAAAAGGAATTTTAATAGAACAATCTTAAAAAAGAAAAAAAATCAGTAACCAAAGTAGATATAATGCTAAAAATTTAAGGACTTGACCACGCTTCAAATCCAAAACCAAGGTCCAATCCTTCTCCCCTATTGTTAGAGGCTAACACTGAAGCAAAACTCATTGTGAAAAGCCACATTAATTATTGACCCATCTAGCCAATTGCAGCTGCCAAAGCCCAAGAGCCATACGCTGAATCTAAGAATTCAAGGATGAGAAACACTTGAGGAATGTCACAAGTGGTCTTCAACTCTAGATAAAGTGACCACTCCATGAGTTTCGAATTTCTGCCACATCATAATATCGGGAGATTAAGGTCGACCAAATGCATTATTGCTGAAATTACCCAAGGCGAATTATTAGATTATCACTAGTAATCTACCAAATATTGCGAGAATCAACCGTGCCTATCGTCGTTGCTGATGCCCGGTTCGCAGCACAAGCTATCGAAGAGTAATATGATATCACTTTTTATAAAAAATAAAAAAAATAATTAAAAAAAAAGAATAATATGATGTATTTTCACCAATAATATACCTAATTCATATGACTTTTTTAATAAATAAGGCTTTTCCAAAAGCTCATTGCATTGCATGAGAGTAATCTCGTAAATTATAACCGAAAATACACTAGATTATTATAACTTTTTCAATAAACTCCTTGGTCTTCACATTAGTCACCAGTGCCAGTTGTTAGAAAATTCGTAACATGTTTGACAACCCTGTTCCAACCAACAAACAATGTAAAACTCTCAACAGTTACAATAAATTGTTATAGCGTAAAGCTCTCATATACTATAGTTTTTAAAGCAATATTTTCAATTCTAACCGCTCTTGCAGATACCCTATTGGCATATTATAGCAAAAATATATATATATATAAAAAAAAAAAAAAAAAAAAAAAAAAAAAAAAAAAACTGTAACCACTAGCCACCACAACAATTCCCTACCACTCCACCACAAACCGCCCATTGCTACACCAGCAGCACCACTTAACTTACTATTCCTTTATCTACAAAACTATGTGACGATCCTCACCAACCACTGTCCAAATCACACAACGACCAACACAAATCTCGTCAGAGTTGCAAATAAATTAAACCAAAAAATTAGGTTATTAATAATACATGAAAATGAACTCTTACAAAGTCATTGTATTCTCGTAACAAATTAATAAAGCTTCGAAAAATTAACAAAAATTCAAAAATTAATTTTTGATCTAAAATTTTATAATAAATATGGTGAAATCTAGACGTGGACGGCAAATCTCGCCATCGTTGCTCCTCGTGAACAGCCACAAGTGAATTTGGTCGAAATTTCACACTCTTCAACACAAGTTCATTGAAGACCTTTTGAGAGAATGTGCGAACTCTGGCACCAGATCGAGAGACGCCTCTATGCAAGCTTCTTCACAATCTCCGGCGAGATCTCCAACGTGAATGCTCCATCGTAAGAGGTGGGGAAAGAGAAAGAAAGAGCAAAGAGAGAATTAAAGGAAAAAAAAAACTCTATTATGCACCTATCTCCTTCTAATCACAGTAATTTTTAACGAATAACACTACCCACAACAAAAATTTAAACAGCTTAAAAATGATTGTTCTAAAAAAATAAAATTGAATAAATATAAATTGTTGAGATTTTTGTGGGATAGATTGTCAAATATTCTTGTAATTACCGTTTTGTGATAGTTTCTATTTTTTAGGGTGTTTGACAAAGTAAGTTAGAACACATGAATTCTAACTCAAACGGTAAAAAGCTCTCACATGTTAGAGTTAAAAAGCAAAAAGTTGTTACAATAAAAAAGCCCTTATATGCTATAGTATTTTTAATCAAAATTGGTTCTAACCATGGTTTTAACTCACTTTACCAAATACCTTAAGAGATTTGCATAGTTGGGTGGCAATTTGATTTTGACACGAGAACATGACTCAAATTTGACCCAACTCGATGACACGATTGACACGAAATTAACTTAAATTTACTCAATTTATTATCTTTTTTATTAAAAATATAAAAATATGGACAAATATTTTTTAAAGAATAAATTTAACAAAAATTACTTCAAATACAATAAAAAAATATAATATTTATGGCCTACATTCACAAAATAAAGCATAGATTAATGAATTAGCTAAGTAAGTAAAGTAACACTTATATTGCTTATTTAGTTGTGACAATTTTGTGACTTTTTCGCTAAAGGGGCACATAGGTTGATTCAAACTTGATACTAAAATTTAGGTCGACACGAACCCAACTCGAATTGCCACCTATAAACTCATACATTAGGCGTAATAGATCAGTTAGGAGCTTAATTATTTTAGGTTGTCGATTGTAAAATAGATACATCTCTTTATATATATTCATCTACCGAGTCATTGAAAAAAATATCAATGAATAAATAATGTAAAACATAATTGTTGGTCCGGGTATATTGCCGAACTACGTTAAATTGCTCGCCTCCTATTTTCTTTCTTGTCTCATATTTATTTATTTATTTTTTTAAGATGAACTTTTATGTTATAAATTTATATGTCTGGAGGGTAACCGCACCCGACTCCTATTGTTGAAGTTCCAAATTCAAATTCCCTCACTCATTATCCAAACGAAGAAAACGAACAAATCTATATATTATATCGAACAATAAAACAAAGTAAAACGCTTTCTTCTTTTTCTTCTTCTTCTTCTTCTTCTTTTATAAACAAATAACGACTTTCTGTCCATAAACTGAACTCTACTTTCAAGTGTGAACCATGCAATTTAAGTGAAATTTTTTTCCTCTAAAATAATGTCTAATTCGAAGTTTAAAAATTTTTCTCCAGAAAAAAAAAAAAAAAAAAAGAGTTTAAAAACAATCGCAAGACACAGTCCCAAAAAAATAGAAAAGGGGAAATTCGGTCCAATTGGAGAATGGAACAGAATTTTTGGCATGGCACAGTCCACACCATATCCTTGCCTCTTCTGTGCCATTTCATTCTCACTTTGGTCGTGGGATCTATTGTTATGTTATCAATAATAATAATAATAATAATAATAATAATAGTAAATTAAAAGTCTCTGTACGCGTACAACATTTTTTTATATATAAAGACAATATTTTTTTTCTTTTCTAATTTGGCAATAATTATTAACAAAGAAACACTTAAGAAAGTAATTAACTATTTCGTGTATTATATCTTGTTCATTGAAAAGAGATGTTTCATTCTCCTGTCTTGTTTTTTTCAGTGATGGAAATCCTCCGCGTTAAAGGACTAAAATATAATTTTTCGTGAGCTCGTCTAGCTTAAGCTTAGGACTTAAGCGTATTCTTAATTAGAAGTTGATTATGAAGTTCATTTAAAATAAAAAAGTAAATAATAAAACAAATTATTAATGTCATTTTCCGATTTTCTCTTCATTCTTTTTCTCTTTATTTTAACCCACCGAGAGTGATATGAATTACGAAAATAATATTAAACAAACATGGTAAGAACTAACCTTTTAGTTCAAAACATTGTACATATGAGAACTTTACACTGTCGAGCTTTTTATTTTTGCCGTAGTGTGTAAGAACTTTACATTACTTAATAACCAAAAAATTAGTTCTAAGCATGCTCGATAAACTGCATGTTGTGAGAATCTGAGAAACTGCACAATTATTTCGTAGAAAAAGCTGAATTAAACTCTACCTTGTGAGATAGAGCAAATATTATTTGAATGTATATAAGAGTATGACTTTGGCATTAATATATTAATTATTGGTGATTTCAAAGCTGAATAGAAATATATTGTCTAATATATAGCTATATAACTTGCAGCATAACTCAACAGTAAATTTATGATTCCAACTCTCAACATAGGAAAGCTAGTGCTTGGATCCAACAAATCCAGTCTCAGGTACAAAAGCATGCCACCCCAAACGAAATTCTTAACTTTCCTATTTTGCTCTTAGAACAAGATAAATGAATAATGTAGTAGTCACTATTACTAAGATGACGTATGAGAATATTATTAGAGCAAGAATTTAAACGAACAGTAGATTTGCATTCAAAAATATATGGATTTAGTAAAATCTGTTTTACAGTTATTGCTTTCTTTTTAATTGCTGACTTATCACAATAATTTTGGTTGAAACTATTGGAAGGAAAGTGAAGTCCAAGAAAGGAACTGCAAGTCAAGTTATTCAGAATGCACCCGAGACTTGTGAGATTAAGATCATATGTAAAGACAAGGAATTGATTGATCAGTCAAACGGTTCGCATTCTCCGCGCGGCAGTAACGCAAATTCCTGATCAACCCAGAGGAAGATCAAGAACAAGCATTAAGCTCACCAGACATAAGAAGATCATCTTCATCAGGGATGTCAATATCAGGACAAGTTTGGAGTATTGTCCTGAAATGGGTAAGAGAAAAACCAAATTCCAGTCTTGGGTCTAGCAAACCTCAGCCGGCTAATTCTGCGTTGTATCATAATCTCCTCAAATAGGAAATTCTGGAAGCAATTTTAACTACGAATATTATTGGTCTAATACATACATACGTGTATACATACATATATATATATATATGTATATTTACTTGAACGTATGTAAAAATTTATACAAAAACTCGCAGTTGATAAGGTTTCTTCAATTGTTTGTTTGAAATAGTGTTGGATTCATAAGAGTAATAAACTGTGCCAACATCAATGGGTTTCAAATACCTTCAGCTACTGCTTTTGGACTATCTGATTTCTAAGTACAGAAGTTTCAGGATAATTGTCCTGGTGTGGACGTCCTATAATGGAAAAGGGTGATAGTACATAAGATTTTTAAGCCGTAGCTAATAAAACGATTGAAATTGCTCATAATACAAAAGTCAGTAATCTGGGTCGAGTGTATACATGTTTATTAGCAGCTAAATTATAACTGCTGATAGCAGCCAAATATGAAATCACAATGGTGAATGTGACGGGTGAAAGTGCCAAACTACAAGAAGTTTGGGGCAGCCATGTGCTAAAAATTGTAAAATAGTCCGTCTGAAGTTTAACGCCATTAACGATTGGAGTTAAGTGCCACAATTTTATAAATTTAAGGACTAAATTGTGAAAGGAAAAAAAGGTATAGAGACCAAAGGACCAAATTACATTAAGTTTAGACTTAACAGGAAATTAATTCTAAAGAACCCTTTTTTCTTTTTCTCTAAACCAAAGGATCAAGAACAGAATAGCAAAGTCACTTGACAGATCAGTTCAGCACCACCTAGAACAATGTCCTCACTAAAACAAATGAAATGAAGTGTTGTGCTCATCTTACTGTATCTGATAGAGGTGCTGAGGAAGTCATGACCCTTTATTTTTGTGTGCGTGCGTGTGTGCGCACGCTTGGAGCTACTTAAATGAGGAACTAATACACTTGATCTTTAACTTCCAACTAAGCAAATCCCCACTGACAACTTTCAAAATTCTTGAACTCATTATTTCTCTATTCAAAATCAACTCAACAATATCTGATGTAACACCTCAATTTCTCAAATGTTCAAAACAAAATTAATGGATTACAATTACCATAAAATTGCTAGAAACCACAGCAAAACAGGTTCCTTGATTTTGCTTTGCAAAAAGGTCACTTTTTTTTTTTTTTGTTTTTTGAAAGACGTCAATGCCTCTAATCCACGAAAACTAGAGATTTAGATTCGAAAGCTTTCCACGTGAAAGGAACTGAGACACCTTCTACAATGTGAGGCTGTCTGGGCTCTGAATGATCTTTGCAAAGGTCTGCAGGAAGGCTGCCAAGTCAGCACCATAAACAATCCGGTGATCAGCTGTTACATTCACCTGTACAAACACCCAGATGTCACTTGTTAGCATCCTAACCCTCGAAGTATTTAGCTATTATTTTACTCGCACATGATCTTCACCACAGATATCTTAAATTCAGAAATATAAACATGGAGAGACGAGAGGTTAGTTGAACAAAAGTTCAAGACCAAACAGAACAACAGATGTTGAGATACCCAGCTTTCAGAGCCAAGAGACAGAGATATTAAGACAGAACAACAAAGCCAGTGTTGGCTCCCTCAGTTCTAATGGTTTCCCTCGGTGATAGAGGAAGCTATATGGATCAAAAAAACCATAGCACTAATAGAGAACGCTACTTTCTCCCAAGCATATAAAGAACAAGTTAAACAAGCTAAAACCTATTTCCAAAGTGCAGAGAGACAACTTTGAAAACAACTTTTTTTCTTAAGATTTCAGTTTGCTATCCAAGTGATCACAGAGATTGCAGCAAGCTGGCTAAGTAGTGGGCAAGCATCCTAAGCTCGGCTAAAGTTACAAGCAATGCTATTTTTAGACTTTTACAAAGACTCATGACCACAAGAAAAAAAGGGCTTCGTCTCAAATATCCTTAATTTTGAACATTTCAAGACCATCCTCCTCCACAAACTACCTGAGTTTTTGGCTCTTACAATATGATCTCACTAACCGGCAAAATGTCTCTTCCTTCACAACGTAGAGGTTCTTTAGAATCCAATGTATGACCTATTAATGAAAAGAGGTCTCTAAAGGAGCAGGACATGCCATAGTGATCTTGTAATGTATAGATTGTGGCAGTGGGAACTAAGTAACGAGGGTATATTTTGCTCTCTTTCTTGGATGATAAACAAAATTCAAACCAATTTCAGCAACCACATATGGCAAGTGGCAAAATGTTTCTTAGGATAAGGCATACTGTCCAGACACAATCCAAATGAATCTGACAAAATGGAAGGCATCAATGCACTAAGCAAAGCAGAATACACTCTTAGTTTAGAGGGAAATGTAACTACACAAGGCATTGTGATAAAACTCTTAAACCAAGGCCTCAAATGCTGTTAGACCACACCACAGGATATCTCCTCTTACAGAGAAAACTGTAAACTACCCATTGTTATGTCCATCGTTTGCATATGTAAACTTGGAACCTACCAGTCCTCACCAGGGCCTTGCGTCTCTTTTGCAACATTAAGGAGATTCCAGAACGTTTTGGGGTTTCAAGCAAGTAATGGACTAGAATTTATTCATTTTTCCCCTGTTTTAAAAAAAATGGGAAAAAAATTTATAGCTAGTATGATTTCATCAGCGCTACTATAGGAAACTTTGGTCATGCAGCTATGAAGTATGGAATAACAGCTCGTGCTGTCTTATATCTAATCCTCTGAGACCATAGAATATTTCAAACTCCAGGACACCATACTATAAAAGGGTTTTTGAACCTAGGTTAGCTAAGAAAATCAAGGTGCAACATACATTGCTTCCTGGATTCAATTGCTTGTCATACAGTTTCAGGAAGAAAGCAGCGTAATTACATGTACTACATTGTATTTATTGTATCAAGGTTTCATAGGGAATGATGCAGGGCAGTTGGACTCTTTATTTATTTTTAATATTACAAAGATGCTGCGAAAGTGTAATATAAAAGGAGAAACTATACTTACCAGCATTTTACTCTTTACACTGAAGAATCCATCTGCATCAGCCACAACTGTCGGCTTCGAAGCTCCAACAGCCATAATAGCCCCCTGAACATCAACCCAAACTTACAGAGCATTACTAATTGTCACAAGGAGCAGAAGACCACGCAATCGGTGAAATAAGGAAAACCTAGCCTTGATGTTTATTCGTTTCAACTCACCTGGCCTGGTGGGAGTATAGCATCGAATCTATCCACTCCAAACATGCCCAAATTGGACAGAGTAAAAGTTCCTGCAATGGTTCAATTTCATCTAGTCATAAAAAAGCACCATGAAAAGCAAAGAAACAAGAAACATCTGCAGAGACATTTAATAAAGAAGACCTGAATTGTACTCATAAGGCTGAAGTTGCTTCGAGCGTGCTTTCTCCACCAGCTCCTTCCACTTTTGAGATAAAAGATACAGATCCATCTGTGCCAACAAACACAAGTTACTCTTACTCGCTAAGTTTTGAATTGAACTTATGCTGTTATAATTAAAATGAACAAGGTAAGCATATCTCAGACCTTATCAGCATCCTGAAGAACGGGGGTTATAAGGCCACCATTAATTGCCACAGCAACCGCAATGTTTATGTTATTATTGTATGTAAAGCTCTTCCCATCTTTGCACGATGCGTTCACAACCGGATGCTGAGCAAGAGCCATTGCAGTAGCCTTTGCCAACAAGGCAGTCATGGTGACACCCTTCGGTTTCACCTGAAGGTCGCAACGCAATCCAATTCAAGACCCCGGAAACCAAAACACCAACCAAAATTAAAATCCAGATTTCAAACACAGCAAACAACGTAACTCGGCAATGTCAATCACAGCATTATCTAGTAAACAAGAAAATTTCACTTCCTTGTTTGCCAAAACCCAAAATTGAAGAAGCAAGGTCTAAATTTCAGTACCTTGTCATAGAGTGCGTCCAGCGCATCAGTGGTGACAGGATAACCAACGCGGAAAGTCGGCACGGAGAGGCTTTCAACCATGTTCTTCGATACCGCGGCCTGCATTGTCGTGAACGGCAAAATGGTGGACCCTGGAAGTGGAGGCGGCAAAGAACTAGAAGCACCTGGGCTAGCTTTGGGAGGCGGAGAAGGACCTGCCGCTGCAGAAGCAGCGGCAGAAGGTACAGAGGTAGTACTCTTGGAAGGAGCAATTCCAGCCTTCGCTTCCACATCCGCTGCAGTAATCCGCCCAAACGGCCCAGTCCC
Source organism: Artocarpus hirsutus (assembly GCA_946598075.1). Classification (NCBI taxonomy): domain Eukaryota; kingdom Viridiplantae; phylum Streptophyta; class Magnoliopsida; order Rosales; family Moraceae; genus Artocarpus; species Artocarpus hirsutus. Next base: position 28,735 of record CAMOHE010045591.1, on the reverse strand, counting down.
GACCACCGATCCAATATCCACTTTGTGCTGCTTGGCTAATTTCTTCGCATACGGCGTTGCCACAATCTTTCTCGGTCCGTCCGAGGATGGCTTAGCAGCCGGCGTAGACGGCGGAGGCTGAGCAATAGCCGGAGCTGGAGTCGCAGTTGGAGGGGGAGGAGGGGGCGAAACCGAAGCAACGGAGGAGGGGGAAGAGGAATTGGCGGCGGCTTTGGCCTTGGCCTCGGCGACTTCCTCCTCTGTCTCGGCGAGGAGGCCGATAGGGGCCCCGACCGGGGCTGTCTCACCCTCGGGGACGACAATGGCGGCGAGGATGCCATCGTAGAAGGTCTCGACGTCCATGTCGGCCTTGTCGGACTCAACGACAACGACGCTCTCACCTTTTGAGAGGACGTCGCCTTCGGATTTCACCCAAGACACGATCTTGCCCTCCGTCATGGTGGAGCTCAGAGCCGGCATGAAGATCTCCCTGATCTTGGCTTCGACGGTGGAGATCCTCCACCGCCGAGGGAATGCCGCGTAGGAGGGATGCGAGAACCGCCATGGGAGGGAGGTGGAGACGGAGGAGGAGAAGGAGATGGTGGGGCCCGCCGTGGCCTTCGCGAGGAACGGAGACGCCATTGGAGAGAGAGAGAGATGGGGTTTGGTTTCGATGAGAAGTGAGAAGTGTTAAATGCGGAAGTAATGGAGGTGAGTTTGGTTTGGTTGGAGAGAAAGAGAGATGGGGACGGAGAAGACGAGGCGGAAAGTTTTGAGCTTGAGTTTGTATGCTGCGGGTCTTGTTCTGCTTTACTTTCTTGTTAGCATCGCCAGCTGATTTGGGGCTTTGCAATGTTCGTTACTGTCGTTACTCATTTCTTTCCGTTCACGTCCCTTGTGCTATTTGACACACGGTTTAGAACTATTTTTATTATTGTTTTTAAAAATTTTATATTATAATAATTTTTTTTTATAATATATAAAAATTTTATATTATTTATAACTAAATTAATGATTAAGATCATCTTTACCAAACACCCCAAGGTTTTTTTTTGTTTTTTTATTTTTTGTGTAGCTCAATTTTGTAGTTAATGACATCTATGTTAATTATACATGGATCAAAAAAATGTCTCCAAAAAAATCATATAGGTTATAACTCACTATTCATAAAACTATGGATCTCAGTTTAGTATATGATTTACTTATTATATTAGGATTATTTTAGTAGTAGCAGGGTTATAATCTCATGGATTAGATAAGATTGTTCCTCTAATAACATTTGATAAACCAGTTTAAACTGAAAGAATGAGTTTGACTATGACAACATGTGAGTCTTTACACGACAGCTTTTTTTCTTTTGCTTTATACTATATCTAGTAAGAGTTCTAAACTATAAGTAGTTTTAAACGATGAGTTAAAATTGGTGTACAAAACATATTGTAAATTGTAATATTAGGCTATAAGTCTATAAAATGACCCTTGCTTATCTATGTACTCTTTGTTAACCAATTCTCAGAATCAGTTATGAAAATTCATAAACGTCCGCATAAAAAAGATAAGTTCAAAGTAATTTATCTCAATAACCATGAAAAGGAGGGGTTGACAAGATTGTCCAATTTTAGACATAGGTTCTCAACAAAAAAAAAATATACAGATACATAACTTGAAAGGGATATTTATTTTTTTATCTCCTTTATTTTATATTAATTCAAAAATTATACATTTAAATTTTTATTTTATTAAATATATACTTTTAAATTAGATTCAATACAATAAATCTATATTTTATTTTAATCAATGGTTGATTTTGATCTTTAAAATTACAAATTTATCCTAAAATAAAAGAGAAAAGAAAATTAAAACTTACAAAAAATGAGAAAAAAATACACATAATATATTTTTGAAGCTAAAAACTTCAGAATAAATTTTTTTAAAATTCTTAAAGTTTTCTTATTTTTTTTTATTTGAGGGTATTTTGAGCAATTTTTAAGTTAAAATTAAAAATTGATTGAGAAAATGTATAAATTTATGTACTTAATCTAATTTAAAATTAAATATACTGAATTTTTTTATGAAATATTGTTTTCCTTCTTAGAAAAAATTTTTAAAAATTATTTTAACATTTAAAATAAGGCCAAAGATCTTTTTTTTTTTTAAATTTGATATTGCGTTTTAGGATTTTTTTGTTTTTCATAATTGTTTAAGGGTAGTTATGTTATTTTGCTTAGTTTTCTTCTATTCATAAAGATGAAATTTAAATAAGTTTTTCATATTCAAAAGACATTTTTTGTAGTTTTCTAAAAACTAAATGACAAATTGAGAGATAGTTAAATTAAATATCATACTAACCATGTCTACCAAAATATTATAGAGAAATTTTCATAAATGTGATCTATAAGATTTATTTTTTATAAGCTCACATATATTTATCTGTGGCACAACTTAATATGTAATGAATTATAGTGCGGCATATTTTTTTTCTAAATGTGGTATGAATAAACACAACTATTAAAAGTGTGATATATCATGTAATTTTCTTAATATTATATTAACAATATATATTATCCACCTCTGATATTTTAAAATACACTATTTATCATAAAAATAATAATACCTATCTTTCAAGAAAATGACCTATCTATTCCTTAAAAAAAAAAAAAAACAATCCCCATCTATTTGTACCTCTTAAATTTACAAAACACATACTTATTGGGTCAATTTAAGAATACTTGTCAGGTATTGTTTTTCAATTTCTTGTTTTTATAAAAAAGTTTAAAACATATAAAAATAATATAAAATATAATTAATCATAAATATTTTAAAATTAAGGTTAAACACGTAATTTTTTTGACAGTATTTTAGTCCTTTTTAACTTGTAAAAATGAAATGGCAATGGAATAGTAAAAAAATGATGGCAACAGGGGATTTTTTAAAAATTATTTTTTCAAAAAATTTTATTTGATCAATAACATTTTTTTTTTTATTTTTGAGTATCAAAACAGTTTTAATTTTTTTTATTTCTACCCTAATTAGATCTCTCTCCTTTATACAATCTTTTTTTTCTCTGAAAAAAATTGAAACAATTTCAATACTAAAAAAAGCATTTTTTTATGTTAAAAAAAATTATTTACTTAATTTTAAAATTTTTTTAACCTTTTTTTCAAAATACCCCTGCTAACAGGGAAAAAGTGGTGTAGCGCTTAATTTATACCATACCTACGTAATCGTCAACGTTCAAAGCCCCTTTTTTAATTCGCTAGACACACAAGGCCCTAGAAGAATCGTTCTTGCACAAAAATCCCTGGAATCGTCGATCGAAAAATTTGAAGGAAGAGAGCGAGCCAGTAAGTATAGCTATGGCTTCCAGCTGCTGCTCTGCGATGGCTTCCCAAGCCGTTTTCCTCCGACCGCCATTGATCTCCAACTTAAAACGCACCATCTCTCGCTTCCCCAATTCCCCCAAACCCCGTCCTTTTCCCCTTCGCTATTCTTTCTCCACCAGAGACAAACTCCACGCTGTCTCTCTCTCTCTACCGCGTTCTTCAACAAGAAGCCCTATCAGAGCCATCTTCCAATCCCCAACACCTTTCAAATCCTCCCAGAATAACACCTCCATTAACCCTAACCCTAACCCTCACCCTCCTCTCACCATCCTCTTCG